>JANAVB010038020.1:2495375-2563810 GCA_029216955.1 Iris pallida | reverse complement strand
GGACTGATAGCTTGTATGTCAGTCCTGTTTCAGTGACTGACCACTTGAACCTGTTTTGTTTTAGATGACATTCTCTGATATTGACCTGGGATTTTGAACTGGGATTAAGGAATTGATAAACTGAACTAGAAAGAAGTTGGCCATGTGGTAAAGTGCCAGGTTGTGATTATTCTTACAGACCTGGTGAACTGATTCCTGTGAATCAGTGTTTGGGTATTGTTCTTTTACTGCTGCTGGAGTTTGAGTATGATTTGAATGTACCAGTTTAGTTAGGATTATTGCATCAGAATAATGGGAAACAGAGTATCTCACCTTTGAAAGTAACACATTATTTTTCAGTTGACTGGAATGAGAATCAAATCAGGACTGAGATTTAGCAACTGATATGCATTGACATATTTTTAGTTGTTAACTGTTTAGAGTTCGAAGGATATCTGATTTTAAATGTACATTGTCCTGATACTTGAACAATATCCAACCACTGCTGTAGGCATATGTTAACAGTAGCACCTGTGTTAGGTTTGGACTGAATGTATTTTAGTAATGTCCTGTTTTGGATGAAGTAATGGACAGAGGGCTGTAGGGAGGAGCCTGGCCAATGAGTATAGAGTTTAGATGCTTTCCATATCCTATTATCACCATTTTACAGTCCTAAGTCAGGCCCTTGAATTAGCAGTGGTGTAACACTATTATTTCCTAAAGTTTTAGTGCTCATAAACAGGAGGCAAAGGACTTTGATACTTAGCCTAGTGAGAATCCTGTATAGCCTAATATAGTTTACCCATTTTTATATGTGATTGGAGTTCAAGATTAACTTGAATACTATCTCAAGTTTCATTGAGAAAACAATTCAGGTTTCACTGAGAATGGTTTATGTTAGAACTGGATATGAGGAAGAATGTTGAACAGTTGGTTTTGACTTAGGAATGAACTGTAGAACTGGACTGATTGTTCAGTTTCAACTGAACTAAATCACACCAGTGTTTAACTTTGTACTTAAGGTAGTCCCTTAATGATTTTGAAACTTGAATTTGTACCACAGTTTATTGAGACACTAAGAGCATTTTATGTTGTCCTGCAAAACAGAGAAAGAGAAGTAGGTTTCTGTGAGTAGGAGCATTAGGAAGATGGCAGATATGTGTGTGCAGTTGTGACTGCATATAGAAGGGGAAGCCCTGTGTACTGTTACATAAGATGGTTGTATGATGCCTCTCTGTGTGTGTATTATTTACCTATAAGAATGTGAACCAATTGACATGATCCATGGCTCCTTGAGTTTAAGGTTTAAACTAGGATTTAAGAAACTTCTACCATTGATTCAGTTTACTTTTTGAACACTTTTTTATAACAAATTCATGTAGTAAACTGTTAGTATATAAGTACTTATTATTTAGGGTTCTTGCTAAGTTTAGAATATAGTTAATTACATTGATACTCTATAGGAAATATTAAGAAGAGAGAAGATTTATATTAGAAGATCATCATGATTAGAATTGTGGATAACCAAGTTAGAAATTAGTCAGTTTATTAATTTATTGTAATTCATAAACAGGAGGATGCTTTACCACCCTTTCTCGATCATCCGGAGACAGGCAAGTATACTCCTCGATTTGTTTATTTCATGTCTTGCATGTTCATTCTTGAATCTCCTTGATTGACACGATGTATCACGATATTGTCTGGTTTCATGTTCCATGTATTACTTGCGTCTGGGAGGGAAAACTATAGATATGTGATCAAACCCTGTTACTACTCATGTGAATAGCTTGGGTTCCGTACCGTGCACGCGGGGCCAAATTCGTACCATTTCAGGTTCATTGCATCTACCCAAGCCGATCACAATCTAGATGTATTTCATTGCACATGTCAGGATTCAGGTTGAATTTCAGGATTCATGGTTGTATCTCATGTTCAGGTTGTATTTCATGATTCAGGTTGTACTTCATGTTCAAGCTGTATTTCATATTCAGGACTCTTACCATGTTCCCTGTTTTACTTTCATTATTTCCTGTTCAGTTCATGTCTTGTTCTCATTTCCTGTACTTTATGTAGGACCGTTGAGCACCTCTAGAGGGGGGTGAATAGAGTGTGTGTGTGCAGCGAAAATAATCACCAATTAAAAACTAAGAATAACTATGGCAGTAAATAAATGCAGTAAGAGATAGAGAGATCAAACTCAGTGACACAGCGATGTATACTGGTATCCCTCTGAGAGGACTAATCCAGTCTCGAGTACTCTTGCTCGATGTTAATCCACTATGGCACAAGCTAAATGAGAGCTTGCAGTCTCTTACAACACCGTGCTTGGTGACAAGTGCACGACCAACTTCACAACACCGTGCTTGGTGACGAACGCACGACCGGCTCCACAACAAGAATAGTTGCTGAACTTGGAATGACCTCTTTACAACTCTTGGACACCAAAAGACTCTAAATCAACGTAGATATTACTGGCTTTTGGTAGGATGTATAGGTGTGATTTGAAAGCTTTAGAACGTTTGAAAACACTTGGTGAGTAGAGAAGAGAAGATGAAGAATGAATGAGTGATTTGAAATGAAAAACTCTCTTCTTTTTATAGGTGTTTTCAGACCGAACTCGGGCAGAGTTCTGGCAGAGTTCTGATGCAAATATTTCGCATAGAGACGTTGCTCGCAATTTGGAGGCAACTGATATTTGAATTCAAGTGACCGAACTCGGGCAGAGTTCGGACGAACTCGGGCCGAACTCGGTTTTGAGTTCTGTCTTGGAAATTTTGAAATATTTGTCAAAATCTGTTTGTAAAAACAATTCAGAATATTTTGTAAAGATGAAATGGAAATAGGTAGGCTTTTTAGAAATTTTGACTGGGATAAACCTAAGCCAGTATTAACTAGTCGATTTTACAGTATAAGTCCTAGACTCAATAAAAGTAAAATACAGAATAAAATGTAAATGACTCAAACTAAATCCCATTGAAATTCATCTTCAGATAGATAAAATCTTTGTTTGTTATGCAGTACAACGCCCGTTGATATTGATTTCACATATGCCCTGAAATGATTAGCAGCAGTTTGTATATTTTGTGTATTGACTTAAGTGCATGTTGATTATCAAAATCGGGTGTGACCATGGAATGGGCCAACAATCTCCCCCATTTTGATAATTGACAAACTTGAGTCTATACCAAAATATATCAAAAAAATAGAATAAAAAAAACAAATACCTGAGATGATTTGTTTAGTGTTTTGTTTTGGTTGGTTATAGCTCTTCTCCCCCTTTGTCAATATAAAAATGACTTTGGCTCTCCCGTAATGTATGAAGCCAACAATAAAAACAAAAGACGAAGTGAAGCTAAAAGAGATACATGAACACAGCAGAAACAACTAATATGGAAAGAAAGTGCTAAATAGTACTGAAAATGTCTCACTAATAGTGCAAAGTACAATCATGAAATACTAAATATGTCTAACTAAGAAGTTTAGACAAAAAAAAACTACATCATAGCATAAGATCATTACTAATAGCCTATCCACGATCCATTAGCTGAGTCCGCGTCACATAGTGGGTCATCACCGCCAGGAGCATCAGGAGGAAAATAGGCTGCAGTAGGATCGAAGTAAGGAAAGGATGCCTCATCTCCGAACCTAGGACCAGTGAAGCCTGGGTGAGGTAGGATAGTGACCGGATGAACGGGATCCTGAGAAAGACTCCAGTGTAGATCCGCAATCCCGTTCCACAACACCTGAGCCTGATAGATGTGGCGAAACTCCGAGTCAAGATAGGATTGATGACGTTGCACAGAAAGAGCAACAAAGTCATCAAATCTCTGATAAAATCCTGGATCAAATCCCGGAGCAGGGGCTGGAGCAGGAGCAGCATCAGGAGGAGGAGCCTCGGCACCGACATCAGGAGCAGGCTGAGCTCCAGGTGGCAGAGGTGGAACAGGGTATCTACGAGATCTGGTGAGCTCGACGGGAGTGGAGGAGTACACAGGTTTGAAGATCAATATCAAATCTGCGGAAGATAGCGGCCAGGTGCATAGGATACACCAGGTTGCGTCCTGCATTTCTGCAGTTCAGCATCCAGGCCATCATAGTCTTTGGAATAGAAAAAAATACCAAAGTGAATGTGGTACATAGCAGAGAGTTCTAAGAAAGTAATCTCGTCAGTAGATCCTTTCTTAGGAAGGAGAACAGAGAAAATAAAGCGATGAAGTTCATAAAATTTTGATTCAGATGCTTTGAGAATACTCTGCGAGGAAGTGGATTTGGGTGACAAATTAATTCCTTGAAGGAGGCAAGGGTGACATCCTCTGGAAATTGAACATGATGAATATCTACCAGAGCTTCACCAACATCAGGAACATGAAAGTATTCACTGATATCGGTGGCACTAAACTCTAATTCTTGTCCAACAATGCAAGAATAAAAGTTGTCGTTAGGTTTTACTTGCAGGTTGCAGTAAACATACGGACTGCATTGTCAAAAATATTTTCAGCTACTTCGAAAAAATCTCGGTAGCCCAGATGATCGAAAGTAGGAGCATACTCAGAAAAAATTGTAAATTAACGAAAGCTCCAAAACAAATTTTACGACCGAAAAAGGAGTCGAACCATAGGTCAGAGAATTCTTTGTCAGGAAACAAAGTTGAATCATAATCCTCTGATCCTACTGGTCGTTGGACTAAAGAGACTCGCTGGAGTATAATCAGAAGAGGATCCAGTTTGGTCAGTTGTTCCCCTCTGACGCTTAGGAGCCATGAAAGAAAAGAGGAAAGAAGTGGAATACCTTTAGAAAAGAGAAAGGAAGTTGGGTAGCCCACTGGATCTCCTAGAACACTTGCCAAGAGGGAGTAGGAAGTTGTTTTTTGGTGGAAAGAGACGAATTCTCGTTGTGGTGAGTGAAAAAGAGGAGAGGAAGAGGGGTTTATATAGGGGCTAGGACCGGCTGTTCAGTTCTGGAAATAAATACACCGCCGACCAAACTCGGCCCGAATTCGGTCCGAACTCGGTCAGAGTTCGGTCCGAGTTCGGCTACTTGTGTTTCCGAGACAATAAAGGCAGTTTTGGTAATTGAAACTCAACTTTATGACTTTGACTCCTATATTTAGTAACAGTATTACTTTAGTTTAGCTGTAGGGGTACTGTCCCAGCTAACGGAGGTTCACCGGGGAACTCTTAAATACCACGTCGCTTCGACCGTAGTCGTGGTGACAGACAGACCCTTTTTAGGCTTGTGCTCCAAAATAATTTCTGTTAAATAAATTTCACAGTTTCAAGTCATAAAATTAAATATAATTACCATACTACATTATGAATCTGAAAATTCAAGTATACCGAGTTCTCGCCTCATTATGTTAAACCGATCTTCAGCCAATAATTTTGTGAATATGTCTGCTAGTTGATGATCTGTGTCAATGAACTCTAAGCAGATATCTCCGTGTTGCTGATGATCACGCAAAAAGTGATGACGTATCTCAATGTGTTTTGTGCGTGAGTGACAAATAGGTTCTTAGTCAAATTAATGGTGCTAGTGTTGTCACAACAAATAGGAATCTTAGTGTAGTGCAGATTATAGTCTTCTAAGGTTTGCTTCATCCACAAAATCTGAGCACAACAACGACCTGCGGCGATATACTCAGCCTCAGTAGTTGATAATGCTACAAATTTTGTTTCTTGCTAAACCAGGAGACTAAGGCTTTTCCTAGGAAATGACACGTACCGTTGGTACTTTTACGGTCTACTTTGCATCCTGCAAAATCCGCATCCGAGTAACCTATCAGGTCAAAGGATTTGGTTTTAGGATACCATAAGCCGACTGTAGAAGTTCCTTTAAGGTATCGGAAGATACGCTTAACGGCACTTAGATGTGATTCCTTAGGATTTGCCTGATAACGTGCACAGATGCAAACACTGAACATAATATCAGGGCGACTAGCAGTTAAATATAATAAACTACCAATCATACCTCGATACTTACGCTGGTCGACAGGTTTGCCACTTTCATCAGAATCAAGCTTCGTTGATGTAGCCATTGGAGTCCCGATTGGCTTTACGTTCTCGAAGTCGTACTTTTCAGTATGTCCTTCGTGTACTTAGCTTGGTTGATGAATGTTCCTTTTGAGTGCTGTTTGATCTGAAGTCCTAGGAAGAAGTTTAGCTCTCCCATCATACTCATCTCAAATTCACTCTGCATACACTTAGCAAAATCTTGACAAAGTTTTTCGTTAGTAGAACCGAATATTATGTCATCTACATAAATTTGCACAAGGAGAATATCATCATTCAAAGATTTGATAAACAAGGTAGTATCAACTTTTCCCTTTGAAAAACCATTATCAAGTAAGAAGGCACTTAGGCATTCATACCAAGCACGAGGTGCTTGTTTGAGTCCATAGAGTGCTTTCTTAAGCTTGAAGACGTGATCAGGTTTTTGAAAATCTTCAAAACCAGGGGGTTGTTTCACAAAAACTTCTCTTTTAAAAAACCGTTCAAAAATGCACTTTTACGTCCATTTGAAATAATTTAAAATCATTAAAACATGCAAATGCACAAAACATGCGGATGGCTTCTAGTCTAGCAACAGGAGCATAAGTCTCATCATAATCAATTCCTTCTTCTTGATTATAACCTTGTGCCACTAGACGTGCTTTGTTGCGTAGAACTTGTCCATCTTCACTAAGTTTATTTCGGAACACCATTTGGTACCAATTATTGATTGACCAATAGGTTTAGGAACAAGTTCCCAAACTTGGTTTCTCTCAAATTGATTTAGTTCCTCTTGCATGGCATCTATCCAAAACTCATCAGAAAAAGCATCATCTATATTCTTAGGTTCTATTTGAGAAATAAATGCTACATTTGCTGCTATTTCAGAATCCTTAAGAGAGGAGCGTGTACTTACACCTTAGATACATCACCTATAATAAGTGTCTCTGGATGATCTGGTAAATTTTAATGAATCCTTTTGGGTCAGATCTTCCACAGGACTCTTCTCAGTCTTTGCATGTGATTCTTCATCATCACTGTCGCTAGATCTGTGACTATTTAGCTCATCAAAAGTAACATTAATAGATTCTTCAACAATCATAGATCTTTTATTAAAAATTCTATATCCCTTACTCTTAGCAGCATATCCGAGAAATATCCCTTCATCTGCTTTAGAGTCGAACTTTCCCAAGTTATCCTTGGTATTCAGGATAAGACATCCAAAAACTTTAAAATAAGAAATGTTTGGAATCCTTCCAAACCAAAGCTCATATGGTGTTTTCTTCGAGATAGGTCGAATTAACACCATATTCAAAACATGACAGGCTGTACTAACAGCTTCTGCCCAAAAATACTTAGGAAGATTATGCTGATTCAGCATGACTCTAGCCATTTCGCTTAGAGTACGATTCTTCCGCTCCACAACACCATTCTGTTGGGGAGTTCTAGGACAAGAAAATTCGTGGTAATATCCACTATCATCACAAAACTTTTTGAAATCAGAATTTACGAATTCGCCACCATGATCACTTCGGATACGAGTAATCATGAAGCCTTTTTCGTTTTGTACCTTTTTGCAAAATATTTGAAATTCAAAAATAGCATCACTTTTGTTTGATAAAAATAAACCCAAGTAAAGCGAGAGAAATCATCAACAATAATAAAGGCGTAGAGTTTACCGCCAAGACTAGCGACTCTACTAGGACCAAATAAATCCATATGAATCAACTGCAAAGGTCTAGAAGTACTTACAGCGTTGATGGATTTAAATGTAGACCTATGTGCTTTGTTCTTTTCACAGTCAGCACATACCATATCTCTCTTGAATGGAATCTCGGGGAGTCCTTTTACCAATTTTAGTACTGAGTCGTGAGATAGTATCCATATTTGCATGTCCTAGTCTCATGTGCCATAGCCAGCTTTCATCTAGATTAGCTACTAGGCATCTTCCTGCATTATTAGTACTCTCCAAAAAGAAAACATAAATTGTCTTCTCTAATCCCTTTATATACGGGATCACCAGATGACATATCATATATGGTACATTTATCTTTCACAAAATTGATACCATAACCATTATCAGCCAAATGACTTATGCTTAGTAGGTTATGTTTCAATTCTGTTACTAGACAAACATCCTTTATTACTGGATAAGGAGATACCTACAGTACCATTACCAATAATATCACCTCTTAAATTATTTCCGAAGGAGACGTATCCTTCTTTCTTCATCGATAGCGTAGCGAACAAAGATGCATCACCAGTCATGTGCCGCGAACATCCGCTATCGAGGATCCATTTACTTTTAGCATGAGAGGGTTGAGGGTCCACCTACAAGACAAGTAGATGAATCCTTTGGTACCCATTTACTGAAGGGTCCATTCTGATTAGTTTTAGGTCTCCAGAATAAAGTGTGATTGTCAACAAGTTTCCTTGCCAAGCAATACTGTGATATGTGTCCGTGTGTACCACAATAAGTGCAAGTTAGTTTAGAACCAGATGTGGTTAAAACTGTGTTTACATGCTTGTTTGGTTTTTGGAGAACCTATAAGTGAAAGCATGATGATAGTCGTGTTTCTTCTGTGCTTTCTTATTTTTAGTCCTCTTAGGTGTATGCTTAGCATTAGGATAAACTTAGGCTGTGTCACAGGTATTGCCTGTTTGCCTAACTTGATTTCTAACTTTTTAGAAATCGCAATAGACTCTTCATATCTAGCAGTCATATCTGAGAGTCTTTGTTCTGTAACTAAGTGCTTCTTCTTCTCTATGTCATACAATTCTTGCATCTTGACATAGTCTCTTTCTTTCTTTTCAATTTGAGGATAGCCTCATATAGTCTACTTTGAGTTTGGCTATCTCTTCCGTGTTACCGGTAGTAGACGTCTCTTTAATATCTTCAATAAGATTGGACAGTCTAGCTATCTCGGTTGTGTATGCCTTAATCTCTTTTCGAGATTGTTTACTTGTCAAGCACAGTTTTGTGATCTTCAAGTAATTCGCTAAAGGCATTTTCTAATTCATCGAAAGTAAAATCATCATAGAGGGTTTGAGGATACCTTATCGAATGCCATAAGACAGACATTGGCATTTCGCAGGGTCTGTCTTCTTCCTCTGTATCACTGGCATCGCTTTCATGCCAGATGCTTGTGTTTGCATACTTTCGACTGGTTGTTGCTTTTCTGCTTGATCTAGATCTGTCATATGGACTACTTTTCTTTGAAGTTGGGCAGTCCTTCTTCATGTGCCCTGTCTTCTTGCATCCAAAGCAAATGGTTTCATCTTCATTGCTTTCTTGGATATCTCTCTTCCTTCTGTTTGATTTCTCAAACTTTAGGAATTTCCTGAAGTTCTTCACAAGTAGGGCTTGTTCATCACCACTTGATGATTCTTCATCAGAGTCATTGCATGTTGATTTTCTTGCTTGAGCTTTGAAGGCAATAGATTTTTCTTTTGGAGTTGCTTCTTCAAATTCTTGCAAATCAAGTTCATGGGTCATGAGCTTGCCCATAAGTGTTTCCAAGGACATAGTGGTGAGATCGTTTCCTTCAATGATTGCTGTGGCTTTTGGATTCCAGTTCTTGGTTAAAGCCCGCAGCACTTTTCTGATCTTCTCATGATTGCTGTAATCCTTACCAAGAGATTGCAAAGGATTAGTTATATCAAGAAAACGAGTGAACATCTGTGTAATTGACTCACCGGGTTTCATCTTGAAAGATTCATATTCCTGTGTTAGTCTACTAATTTTGGATTCCTTCACTTGGGAAGTACCTTCATGAGTTACCTCAAGAAGTTTCCAAATTTCGTGAGACGTTTTACAGGTTGAAACTCTGTTGAACTCCGTTTTGTCAATTGCACAGAATAGTGCATTGATGGCATGAGCATCTAGACTAGCCTTAGCTTTTTCAGCTTCTGTGTATTTGTCATGAGGCTTGTCTACAAGCTGGCCTTCAACCACTGTGGGTGCTGGTTTCTTATAACCATCAATGACTATAGACCAAAGATCAAAGTCAAGAGATTTTAAGAAGAAAGTCATCCGTGTTTTCCAATAGGTATAGTTTGTTCCATCAAATAGGGGGGTCTATTTGTGGATTGCCCTTCACCAATATTGATTTCACGACTGCCATATATACTCTCTGAGGTTTGTTATATTAGAATATAACCTGCTCTGATACCAATTGTAGGACCGTTGAGCACCTCTAGAGGGGGTGAATAGAGTGTGTGTGTGCAGAAAATAATCACCAATTAAAAACTAAGAACTATGGCAGTAAATAAATGCAGTAAGAGATAGAGAGATCAAACTCAGTGACACAGCGATATACTGGTATCCCTCTGAGAGGACTAATCAATCTCGAGTACTCTTGCTCGATGTTAATCCACTATGGCACAAGCTAAATGAGCTTGCAGTCTCTTACAACACCGTGCTTGGTGACAAGTGCACGACCAACTTCACAACACCGTGCTTGGTGACGAGCGTACGACCGGCTCCACAACAAGAATAGTTGCTGAACTTGGAACGACCTCTTTACAACTCTTGGACACCAAAAGACTCTAAATCAACGTAGATATTATTGGCTTTTGGCTAAGAGATGTATAGGTGTGATTTGAAAGCTTTAGAACGTTTGAAAATACTTGGTGAGTAGAGAAGAGAGAAAGAATGAATGAGTGATTTGAAATAAAAAACTCTCTTCTTTTTATAGGTGTTTTCTGGGACCGAACTCGGACAGAGTTCTGGCAGAGTTCTGATGCAAATATTTCGCATAGAGATGTTGCTCGCAGATTTGGAGGCAACTGATATTTGAATTCAAGGTGACCGAACTCGGGCAGAGTTCGGACCGAACTCGGGCCGAACTCGTTTTGAGTTATGTCTTGGAAAATTTCAAAATATTTGTCAAAAGCTGTTTGTAAAAACAATTCAAATATTTTGTAAAGATGAAATGGAAATAGGTAGCCTTTTTGAAATTTTGACTGGGATAAACCTAAGCCAGTATTAACTAGTCGATTTTACAGTATAAGTCCTAGACTCAATAAAAGTAAAATACAGAATAAAATGTAAAATGACTCAAACTAAATCCCATTGAAATTCATCTTCAGATAGATAAAATCTTTGTTTGTTGATGCAGTACAACGCCCTTGATATTGATTTCACATATGCCCTGAAATGATTAGCAGTTTGTATATTTTGTGTATTGACTTAAGTGCATGTTGATTATCAAAATCGGGTGTGACCATGGAATGGGCCAACACTTTACATATTCCTGTTCCTTGATTCATACCATGATGTACATGTTCATTTTCTTGGATATACTTAGCTCTGCTCCTGACTAGGATATGTTGCAGGTGAGTTGGAGCTCTGTGCGACACGTACTATGGCGAGGAGCCAATTGATGCAGGAGAGCTAGCTGGTGCAGCTCTTGACTTAGAGGCTGCAGAAGCCTAGAGCATATCCTAGTTTTTTATATTATTTTCCTTATATTGAGACTAGTAGACTTACTTTCATATTGCTGGAATGTAATAGAATTTGGATCTTGTACTTTTACTCTGGGATACATTTTATAGATGCTGTGTTTTCATATTGTCTTGATATCTGGTTAGTTCTTCCTAGATTGGTACATCTTACTTTGTCGTGTCTAACGATAAAGGCTGGGTGTGTCCGACTCGTATCCGGTTATTCTGCAGCGGGTTGTGACAGGCTGTGACCTTCCATGCGAGGGTCGATCGATATCTTCCGTTGTGTGTATGCCTGACGTTTCCGACTACCGCTCCCTTCTTTTGGAGTGCTTTGACCCCTCTCCTCCACCTGTGCTATTCCATTAGTAATCATCCTTACTCCACCTCCTGCCATTTTTCCTTTGTTTGTACCTCGACCTCTACTGGCTTGATGCCTTTGCGCTTGGAACACAATGCTCTGGGCATATCCCGCTACGTTACTAGAAGAAGCCTGCTTTTTACCTCTTTGTAAGTTGGAACCTGGTGTCAGACTATCTAACCCAATATCGATCTCAAGCTCCATCCATCCGTAGGCCCGAAGATCTGCTTCTCCCTACTGGCAATAGCACTGTCTGTTCTATTGGCCTCTTCTGGGCCACCTCTCTCGTTTCCCCTTCCACATTCATATTGGTGTTTTCTTTATCTCGAGCCTCTTGGGTCGTTCCCCTAGGTTGAACTTCTTCTACGCCGTCCCCTTGTTTACATTCACTAGGAGCATGCCCGAACTGCCTACAATGGGTGCACGTGGGTGGAACCCATTCATACTCCACTTGTTGGATATATACCTCGCCGCTCGAAACTTTATACAACATACGAGGGTAGAGCCTGTCCCGCTTCTATTTCCACAAACACCCTAGCGAATCCCATCATTGATCGAGCATTGGTTCTCTCATCAGCCTTAATTGGTTTACCAATTATGCTTGTAAGTTTCATCATCATATGCGGACTCCAGTATAGAATAGGCAAGTTAGGAAATCTGATCCAAACTGGGACCGATCGAAGGGCTTCTTTTTCGCATTCGTTTCCGGCGTCCATCTTTTTATCATGATTAGACGCCCATCAAACGTCCGTGGACCCCCTTGAACCACACGCTCCAGATCCTCTTCCATCCCGAACCGGACATAGTAAAATCCATTGCTACGGGAGAAGAATTCCATGCTCCCTTTAGGTTTCCATACACGATCAGCATAACCTCTAATGTGGTTGTAAAAGGACGACTGCCAAGAACATATAAGATCAATGTATTCCTCCAATATTCTTTGGTCTCCGACAGTCTTCTTTCGAGAACGCTGCTCTATAAACGTTACCCACCTTCTTTGGAGTAATATATTGCATCTCTTCTTTCCCTCTCGTAGCGTCATTCCGAAGGAAGTCCGCCCACGACCTACCTTGTGTACCTTGCTCCATTGGTGCTTTGCCCCTGACATCCGCACTTTGGCTACGCTGACTCTCCCTCTCCATCTCCTTCGTAGCTGATCCCGGCCTTTGTGTTTCCGTCGGTTGTGTCACCTTTGCTGGATTTGGTACTTGACGCCAGCGAACACCGAGTCTTTCTCTCCCTGCCCTGGGATCCTCCTCGCTCCTATATATAATATATATTGAAGCAATGGGTAATTTTGGCGAACTCACCCCCACTGGGGTTCGAACTCCGACCACTTGGGCCACATGCATCTCTCTTAACCACTAGACTAGAGATCATACTAGAGGTCATTTGCTATATATATATATATATATATATATATATATATATATATATATATAATATTATATATATATATATGGAAGCGGATCAAAAGCCCCCCTTAGAAAACCCCATAAAACCCCCCTCACTCTTACCCGTAATTAATGTTAATATAATGTTAATATTAACATTAAATACTAAAATTAACATTAAACTTAACATTAAAATTAATTTAACATTAACATTAACATTATATTAACATTAACATTAACATTAATATAAAATAAAATAAAATAAAAATAAAAATAAAATAAATATTAAAATTAACATTATATTAACATTAATATTAACATTAATATTAATATTAATATTAAATTACGGATGAGAGTGAGAGGGGGTTTTTAGGGGTTTTTCTAAGGGGGGCTTTTGAACCGCTCCCTATATATATATATATATATATATATATATTTATATATATAATATATATCTATATATATATTATATCTATATATATATATATATATATAGGGAGCGGATCAAAAGCCCCCTAAAAAATTCCCTAAAAACCCCCCTCACTCTAATTCGTAATATTAATGTTAAGTTTAATGTTAATATTAATATAATGTTAATATTAATATTAATGTTAATGTTAATCCATAATTTCATGTTAATATTCCCGAAAAACCTCCTAAAAACCCCCTCACTCTAATCCATAATTTCATGTTAATATTAATGTTAATGTTAATTAATGTCAATATTAACATTAAATACTAAAATTAACATTAAACTTAACATTAAAATTAATATTAACATTAACATTAACATTAACATTAACATTAACATTAACATTAACATTAATATTAACATTAACATTAACATTAATATAAAAAAAATTAAAAAATTAATGTTAACATTAACATTAATATTAATATTAATATTAACATTAACATTAATATTACATTAATATTAACATTAATATTACGAATTAGAGTGAGGGGGGTTTTTAGGGAATTTTTTAGGGGGGGCTTTTGATCCGCTCCCTATATATTATATATATATATAATATATTATATATATATATATATATAATTATATATATATATAATATAATATATAAAATATATATATATATATATATATATATATATATATATATATATATATATATATATATATATGTATATATGGAAGCGGATCAAAAGCCCCCCTTAGATAAAACCCCCCACTCTAATCCATAATTTAATGTTAATATTAATGTTAATGTTAATATTAATGTCAATATTAACATTAAATACTAAATTAACATTAAACTTAACATTAAAATTAATATTAACATTAACATTAATATTAACATTAATATTAACATTAACATTACATTAATATAAAAAAATAAAAAAATTAATGTTAACATTAACATTAATATTAATATTAATATTAACATTAACATTAACATTAATATTAACATTAATATTACGAATTAGAGTGAGGGGGGTTTTTAGGGAATTTTCTAGGGGGCTTTTGATCCGCTCCCTATAATATATATATATATATTATATATATATATATATATATATATATATATATATATATATATAATATATATATATTTTGGAACCAGGTAAATTGATTCTGGAATCGCACCTACTGGGATTCAAACTCCTGACCACTCGGGCCGCTTGCATCCTCTTAACCACTAGGCTATATGTATTGTAGAAGGACCATATTACACTCAAACTGCTACCACTACCATTATAACATATTTTAGTATTCGGTTCATAATTTTTGTTCAATTTTCAGAATATTTTTAATCCGTATTCAGTTGATTTTTCAGTAGCGGTCGGTATTTGCACACCACGGTCTACCAGTGTCTTTTGTTTGGTCTAGTATAATTTGAAGGAAAAAAAATTCACGTGATAAGAAAAGTGAGACCTAGTAAACCATAAATATAAAACGTAGTCTATTGTTTAATTAACATGGGTTCCACTTGAAAGAAAAATGTTGTGGTTTTGAGTTTCTAAAGTTCATGGTTCAGAACTCCTGGATTGAAAAATCATACATGGATAGGGGACAAAGACCAAAATTTTTGGATCCTTTTCTTATACTCTCTTTAGTTCTTGCAACTAATTAAACAAAGAATTGTGTTTGTAATCCCTCTGTCCATATTGTGTTCCAAGAACCAAACAGACCCTTATGTTTTTCATCCAAAATAAAAACTATGAGAAATTACGCCGACCGTTAGGGAGGTGACCGTGAGGGAGGTAATTGTAGCAAGATTGTGCATCCACTTACAGGTCCTTAGTGGAGGGTCTCTCAGGATTCAATCCAGCCACAGGTTCCTCTACGGCTACCTTGTTACGACTTCAACCCAGTCGAAGACCCCAAAAATTGATTCGTGTCACCAATGCTTCGACCAGTCCCCAATTGGTTCTACCACCACTACAACAAAAAGGCCTATTAATAACGCTCGACAAGACGTATTGATGACGCCTGATACCTAAGTGTTATCAAAGTTCGAATACCTTTTTTCTGTGACGGTTTGGGCTAATTCTGGACTTTTTATAACGTTTATAAAACAAACGTCATTAATATTTTAGAGCGGTGGCAAACTTGTAATTCTTCACTGTATAAAAGCTCAGTGGGAGAAGAAAAATTCATTTCCATCCATTTTCTAACCGAGCAGCATCTCTCCCTCCTCAAACCTCTTCTCCCCAATTTTCAACCCTAACCTTAATTACTCCGGCGATGGGCTCGACTACGCAGCAATCCTTCGGCGACTAAGCTATCGGTGCAGAGCTACCACTTCGGCAGCGTTCTCCTTCCTTTCCCCCAACTCCAAAACCCTAAACCTAGAGCCTGTTCTCTTCAAAATTAGGGCTAGGGTTTTAATTTCTTCTTCCTCCCGACAAAAAATTGGGAGCGGGTTCGTGACGTTCCTCTCCGGCGTGGTCTGGTCCCGTTTTGGTATGGAATTTCTTCTAACTTCTTAGATTCAATACGAATTTACGATTTTCGAGACGTTTACTTGAGCATTTCCAAATCAAGCAGGCCTACAAAAATCTGGCGTGAGGCCAATGGTAATAATCGGGGTCATCTGTGTGCGGTATGTAATTCTTCCCATAGTCGGGATTGGGGTGGTAAAAGCTGCAGGCGAGTTCGGTTTCCTGACACTCGATCCGTGTATCGATACTTACTGATGATACACTGGCCCATTTAATTATATATGGATACCCAATGCTTCTGCAAAATTTGCAGATGGCATTAGAGACCTGAAGATGCATAATTTACAAGTAAAGGTTGTCTTACAGATCGGACGGAGGCTTTTTTCTTGACTTCAAATTAGGATAGTCTTAGTTTAACCTAATATGAATTGTAGTAGCTGCCTTTGTACTTGGCCTCCCCATAGAGGACTAATAGACATGACAACATTCTCTAGAACATTTCTAAGGATGTCCATTCTCTAGAACATGCCTAAAGATTTATAAAATTACATTCTTAATAGATGATAGAATTTTCGACATACTTCATTCATTTTGCATTGCACAGGACTCTTATAAACATTTCAAGCTACTTCTATAAGAGAAAAAGTGTTTGGAGTGGCTCAAATTTATTTAAAATTAAAGAATTATGTTTATCTATGTCTAAGTTTATTAGGATTCCTTTCTTGGTGTTTCATAGTTAATGTCGGATGCTTATATATTTTTAGAATTTGTATTTTTGCCTGTAAATTAGCTTCCTCTTTTTGTGAAGAACGAGAAAGAAAGAGAAAATAATTAAGATTTGGTAATTTTTGTCCCGTTTTGGTAAGGAATTCTTTCATTTGTTAGGGGCTTATATGTTTTTTTTTCTCTCGGAAAAGGATTGAAAAAAGAAAACTTACGGGTTCTACTTAGGTGGTTATTGGTATTTATTTTGTTTGTGTGATGTGATCATTTTAATTTTTTGGGCTTATAGATGATAATATGGTGTTCATATAAATATATATATATATATATATATATATATATATATATATATATATATATATATATATCTATATATATATATATATAAACTTATGGATTAATGTGGTTCCGTTCGATGATTGGGACGATCGCCCGCTCGCGATCGAGAGATCCAAGCAATGGTACACACAAGGAAAGAAGCTGCACTGAAACGAGAGAGGGCTCTCTCCTATGCTTTCTCACATCAGGTTTTTTTTAGCTCGGTTTACTTTTTGTTCTCACATTTAATTTCCTCTGTTCTAGTAAACACTAACGACTACGAATGTGACAGATATGGAGGTCTGATAGAAACCTCTCTCGACCAGTCCACGAAGACGAAGAGGAGGAAGAGGGAGAGGAGGTCGAGCCGCCGCGGTGGCTCGACCGCTGGATTGCCTCCAGAGCCTCATTCGACAACCACCACCGCAGTGCCAGCAGCAACACCAGCTGCGGCAGAGTGAGAGCCTCCACGGAGTACCACAGGACCCCATCAAGACTCTCGATCGATACGGCCCCCCCTTCTCCTACTCGACCCCGGCCAATTCCATCCCCCGACGGCCCCAAACGAGCTCGTCTCCCCTCCACAGGCACTCCCGGTAAGATCGTGTTCAGGTGACTCTTCTTTCAGATTCTTTCGACTCAAAGTTATTTTTGTTTCATCTCTATTATTAGTGTTAGTCTCGCACAAATTGCTGAGTCGGCTCGACTCGAGTCTATCAAATGCACAATAAATATGACTGTCATTTGATCGAGAGTTTCATAATCCTCTGATTGATTTAAATTCTAGTCGAGCTTCAAGAACCTTGGATTTTTTTTCTCTTCAGGAATGGACGTGAACTGTGGCACCTACGTCCGGTGGATGTCAGCTTCGAGAAGGATGATCGGACCATCGGGACGATCTTGTGGACTGGGGTATCCTGGAGAGGCGGGCGGATTGGCAATTGCCCATGTTCTATTTGGACAGCACAATACAGGTGAGGTTTTCTCCTTTGTCTCTAAAAATTTGTCGTATCAATCAACATCCATAAGGCCACGATACGGACTCAGGATACGAACACGGATACGGATAAGTTAAACTTACAATAGATTTTACCCAAATAAATAAAGTATATTGAACTTTGTTTATCTTTTTCAGGATTTTGCTACATGTTCTGTGGACAGTTTGATGTAGCCAAGTTTTAATGTGGACAATTTGGTAGTTGTAAATATATATATATATATATGTATTTGGATATTCAATGTAATAAAATGTTGATATGTACTCTATTTTGAGAAATGTAATAAAGATGGTGATATATAATGTTAAGTTTTTGGAATGTAATATATACTGTGCAGTATAGAGCATTATAAATATGCTAATTGAATAGTATAAAGTGTTATAAATGTGCTGCATTGAGCATATACATTATCTATTCATAACGTTTTAAAATGTTCTGAATTGTGCACTATATATTAACTATTCATAATACTTTTATAGAAACTATTCATGACGGTTTTTTTTATAACGCTTTTAAAAACCATTTATAACACCCGTTTCATAACGGTTGCTTTGAAAAAAGCGTCATGGTTTGTCATTAATGACGCTTTTAGCCGTCATTAAAAGGAATTTTTGTTGTAGTGCACCGAGATAGACCAGACTTCAGCCTTGGATAGCTTCTACCTAGCTCTTTGATCCACATCATTGTAGCGCTCTAGTAGATCCGTAGTCGTTCAGGTTAACGTCAAATTCCTATATCATCAATTTTTTTTTTTCTTTGGTTCCCTCCGGTCGCCTCTCTTTCCGGAGCTAGGCTTGGTTTGATCATCATACATGATGAGTTGCGAAAAAATCTGGATATATCCTACATCTGAACTGAATTCTTTTTTGTTAAAGAATCTATTTATAGTTACTGGGGAACAATTATGAGATTCTCTGAAAAAATACGAAATTCTATCAAATTTGAAAAAGGATGTAGCTTGGTAGCGTGAGGGTCAAAAATCTAAGCAAATCATATCATCCTTACCCGTTACTTATCCTATGAGCAGTAACTTGAAATCGCCGGAGCTCGATGAAGTGGCCACAGGAGGTGGACAAGCAAATCACTCGCAGTCTTGGAGGGATGATCGGAGATGGCTTGTGAAAGTGTAGAATGGTGACCACCTCATCCCCCTAGGGAAGAAGCCGTTAGGGACAGTCTCTGGTAAACGTGGCAACCGTGCTTGCCCGCGTATGAGGGTGCACGTGGTTTAATTACTTCATGCGTGCATACGTGCGTGGGTTAAGAATGCGCTAAGTCGTTACTTATTATTCGACCAAAAGGAATTGAATGGTTTAAAGTTGAGTAGCGAGATACCTTATCCGGAATGGAATGCTCGACCATCAATAGAATCGGAAGTTTACAGGCATATTGACTTAATATATATGCTACAAAAGAGGCAAGTCACAAGTCAAGCTTGTTAGAAATTCTTCACAATTCTTCTTTAAAACTGCAAGAAAAAAAATAATTAAATGTTTTACCTCCGGGAAGTCGCGCACGTAGCATTGTCCTAAGAGATAGTCCGGGTCTATGTGCAGACGGTATCCGAACGCTCCTAGTGGTAAAATTCTCTCTCTACCGGAATCTCGTTGTCGCACACGACGCTGAGAGAATGACCCCGACTTAGCTCTGCCCAGAGCAACGACGAATAGCAGCAACAATACAAAGGAGACGAGAAATTTAGAGAGGTTCGAGAAGAATATTTCTGTGTGTTGGAGAAGAAAATGAGGTTTCAATATATAGGCAGCCCATTACCCCAATGCAATGAATGGTGTTAATGGCAAAAATTGATATTTCATCATGGCTATTAAAAATGACATAAAGAGGAGCAAGTAGCCGTTTGGAGAATATTAAAGTTAGGAAATGATTTTTTTCCTTTACAGCAATAGCTGTATACATAATCCCCCCAAAAAATCAAGTTCCGAAAAAAAAAGAGTAGAAAGGATCTAGGCAAGTTTATACTATACGTAAATGAGATGGACTACAACCTTGAATCTCAGTAGTGACTATTGTCTTGTCTGAAGAAGAGCTTGATGGACTACGCCTTGAATCGGTCTTCTTGAACCAGATTCAGAAAATAGCACACATAGTACGCTAGAGGTACTTGGGTCTATCGGGTGGCGCATTTGGCTGGCCATGCGCACTTTTACACATTCATGAGAGTTGTCTAGGATCGTCCTGTCCCATAGTTGCGGCCCTCACGACCCCTCATAGGTAAGTCCTTAAGGGTTGGTGATAGGAATCAACCCTGCATAACATGCTTGGACTTATTAAGAGTTTAAATTCATCCTATCCATATCACACAAAGAACACTGTCACCATAAGGATGGGGTATAAATGTGCACATGTACAGCCTCCTGGGCTTTGATTTTAAAGAGAATTTAATCTCAGGTCAGTGTTCCATAATAGTCACCTAGTCTAGTTTGTTCCTACCCATTGAACCGGCTTCTTGGGATCTCCAGTCAGACTCGGTTGGGATGCCATGCTGGTAACTATACTATGGGCTTAACCCCATCCCCCTCGATGATTCTAGAATCAATGTCCTAGACAGACCCTTCGTCAAGTGGTCTGCAAGGTTCTTTTCTGACTTTATATAGTCAGAACCACATATTTGCCCAATAGGCTCTTTATTGACTTGAAGCGCAGCAGCAGGTTCCTGTTCATCTTAGCATTCACAGAATCATGCTTTAGTAGTTCTATAACAGATTTATTATCACAGTTTATAGAAATTGTAGGAATAGGATGAACAGAAACAGGTATATGTATAATAAGATTTCTCAGCCATTCGACTTCTGTACAGGTAGTGTCTAAAGCTATCATTTCATAGTCCATAGTACTTCTGGCTATGATAGTTTGTTTACATGATCCCCAGGAGATTGTATCTCCTCTAGGATAAAAAATATCCAGTAGTGGATTTCACATCATGTGAATCAGTTACCCAATTTGCATCAGAGTAACCTTATATGATATCAGGGTATCTAGTATAGTGAAGTTTATAGTCTAGTGTACCCTTAAGATATCTAAATACTCTGTCTAATGCTGTCCAATGAGATTGATTTGGGTTACTAGTGTATCTGCTTAGTCTCCCAATAGCAAATACAATATCAGGTCCTATTTGTTATGTACATAAGGGACCCAATCAACTATGAATATCTATGTTGTTCTATAGGTGATCCTTCATTCTTTTTGAGAACAACATTACTATCATAAGGAGTAAGGGCAGGTTTTTTTTGGTCAAAATACTCAAACTTCCTTAGCATTTTCTCAATTGAATGTGCTAAGGATAGAGTATAGCCATCTTTCCTTTTGGACACTTGCATTCCTAGGATCAGATTGCCTCACCTAGGTCTTTCATATCAAACTGGTTAGATATATAATTCTTAGTATTATTTATCAATTCCAGTGAAGATCCTAAAAAAGGATATCAACATATTATGCTAACACAACTTTTATTTGTATTTTGGAATACAAACATTTGTCATATTCATTTGGCACAAAACCAAATTCTATAATGACTTTGTTAAATTTGTTGTGCCATTGCTTGGGAGCTTGCTTTAGGCCATAAAGAGATTTTACTAATCTACAAACCTTGTTTTCTTGGCCTTTAGCAATAAAACCTTTAGGTTGCTCCATATAAATCTCTTCTTCTAAATCTCCATTTAGAAATGATGTCTTTACATCCATTTGATGGATCAGCAAGTCATAGATGGAAGCTAAGGCTAGGAGGGTTCTAATAGAAGAAATCCTAGCAACAAGAGAATAGGTATCAAAGTAATCTAATCCTTTTTCTGGGTAAAACCTTTGGCTACTAATCTAGCCTTATATTTCTCTATGGTACCATCGACTCTAAGTTTCTTCTTAAAGATCCACTTACAACCTATGGATTTGCTGCCTAAAGAAGGTCTGCTAAAAACCAAGTATTGTTCTCCATGATGGAGTTGTACTCATTGTTAATAGCTTCTTTCCAGAAAGGGGCATCAGGAGAGGATATGGCTTCTTCATAAGTTGAGGGATCACCCTCTATCAAAAATGTGAAGAATCCTTCTCCTAAATTCTTTTCAATCCTTTCTCTTTTATTCCTTCTAGGTTCTATGACTTGTTCAGGTTGAGAACTGGGTACTGGATCATGAGAACTAGTAGATAGAATGAGAAAAGGATTAGAAGAAGATGAAGGGGTTCTATCCTTGAAGGGAAAAATGTTCTCAAAGTAAACTGCATCTCTAGCTTCAATAATTGTGTTATTAGAGATTTCATTTACTTCAGAATGGGTTACAAGAAATCTATTGGCATTACTATCTAGGGCATATCCTATGAATACAGCATCTACAGTCTTAGGTCCTATCTTCATCTTTTTGGGTTCAGGAATTCCTACTTTAGCTAAACATCCCCAAACTTTGAGCTAATTAATCCTAGGGGTCCGACCTTTCCATAATTCATATGAGGTCTTATCATTAGTCTTACTAGGTATCTTAAGAATATAACAGGCTGACAATAAGGCTTCTCCCCAAAGATTATTAGGGGCACTTGAGCTGAGAAGCATGGCATTTACCATGTCTAAAATAGTGCGATTCTTCCTTTCAGTAACTCCATTGGATTGTGGTGAATAAGGAGCAGTTACATCATGAATAATTCCATGCTCTTCACAGAAGTTAGTCATTTCATTTGAGGTATACTCTCCACCACGATCTGATCTAAGGATCTTAATCTTCCTATCCAACTGGTTCTCAGCTTCAGATTTATAGACCTTGAATCTGTCTAAAACTTCATCTTTGGTCTTAAGGAGGTAGGTGTAACAAAACTTTGAATGGTCATCTATAAAAGTAACAAAGTATTTTCTACCGCCTCGGGTCAAAACCCTATTGGAATCACAAACATCACTATGGATAAGTTCTAGGAGTTCAGAATCTCTGTAGACAGATTTGAAAGGTAATCTTGCGTGTTTGGCTTGAACACGGATCTCACATTTGTGTTCATCATCTATAGGAGTCTTAGGTATAAGATCTAAGTTCATCATCCTTTTAATATATCCTAAGTTCACATGACCTAATCTACCATGCCAAACATTTGATGATTCAACATTTGCAACAAAAGAAGGATTTGAAATTTTATTCATGGTATTTAAAATAAAGAGTCCATCTTTCACAAATCCTTTCCCCATAAATAAATCATTCTTAGAAAAAACTACTTTATTTGCCTCCATAACAATTTTGTATCCTGAGGCTACAAGGAGGGATCCACTAACAAGGTTTCTTCTAACAGAGATACATGAAGCATATCATAGAGAGGTATAATTTTCCTGATGTCATCTTCAGATCTATTCTTCTTTTTTCTACAATTTGTGCCGTTGAGCCTGTCACCCCAGTTTTCAAATTAGGGGTATTTTCATCATTTTTTAAGTTTTATAATTTTTAGGAATTTTTATTTATTTTACGTGATTTTTGGTGATTTATTTGGTTTGGTTTGGATTTTATCCAATTCGGACTCAAATTGGAGACCCGGATAGCCTGGACCCTAGCGGGACCCACATACTAGCTGGCTTAGCCCACATACCATCCTAATTAGGCTAGAAACCATAAACCCAAATTTTCCATGGCTTAATTTGTTATTTTAGAGCTTAATTGGTTAATTAGAAACAAACCGAACCAAACCGAAACAAACCAAACCTAAACCAAGTCTAATGGGTGGAGGGTTATTGGATCCTACCCAAACCCAATAACCCTCCACCATGGCCGGCCATGAGTAGAGCCCCCCCCCCCCCCCTCTTTCTTCTCCATTAAGAAATCTCTCTCTCTCTTCAAAAATCTCTTTTCTTTCCAAGCTCTCTCTCTCTCTCCAAGAACCTTTAGGTATGCTTTTAATCCCTAATAAATTCCTCTTTACCATTTAATGTCTTCACATTAATTGTAGAGAAGAGAGTTCTCTACATTTTGCCCATAAATTTATTAGGTTTTCTAATAATCTAGGTTAAGGATTTATTTGGGGATTTTTCCATTAGAGTAGTATATATATATATATATTATATATATATATTAGATATATATATATATATATATATATTATATATATATATGTAAGTATTTGTATATATGTATTTGTGTGTGTGTGTGTAGAGAAATGGTGGTGGTGGTGGTGGTGTTGTGTCATGGTGGTGGTGGTGAGAGTGTGAGTGAGCTTGTGTGAGTGTGAGAGTGTGAGGTGTGTATGTGTTTGTGAGGGTGTGTGTATGTGTTTGTGAGAGTGTGTGTTCTATATATATATATATATATAATATATATTATATATTATATATATATATATATATATTTAATATATATATATTTTTTTATATATATATATATATATATATATATATATATTATATATATATATTTATATAGATATATATAATGTGTGTATATTATTTATATATATATTTATATATTTTTATATATATATATATATTTTTTTTATATTTATATATATATATATATATATATATATATATATATATATAGATATATATATTATATATATAATATAATATATATATATATATAGTGTATGTGTGTTTATATATATATATTTTATATATAATATTTTTATATAATATATATATATATATAAAATATATATATAAACCACATACACACATATATATATATATATATATATATGTAGGTGTGTGTGTATGTATATAGGGAGTGTGTGTTTTAGAGATGAGGGTGTTTGTGTGTCTATAGATATACACATATAGATGGTTAGATAGATAGATGGATGGATAATGGATATATATATATATTATAATATATATATATATATATATATCTATATATATATATATATAGGAGTAGAAGAGGAAGTAGAAGAAGTAGAGGAGAAGAAGAAGATGAAACAGCAGCTGCAGCAGTAGCAATAGCAGTAGGTTGCAGCACTAGCAGCATGTGCAGTAGCAGTAGCAGGATCAGCAGTAGCAGGAGCTGCTATGGCAGCTCCCCCCCCCCCCCCCCATTTCACCCCTTTAAGCCCCTATATACCCCCATTAACCCCCCCCAGTAATATATGTAGTATATATATATATATAGATATATATATATATATGTATATATATATAGGTAGAGTTGAGAGAAATTAGAAGAAGAAGAAGTTAGGAGAGGAAGAATTAGAGGAAGTTAGAAGTTAAGAAAAATTAGAAGAAGTAAGGAAGAGAAGAGTAGGAAAGTAGAAGGAAAGTAAGAGTAGGTTAGGAGAGAAATAGATTAGGAAAAAATGAGAAGAAGATTAGAAGAGAATAGGAAAAGAGATTAGGAATTAGAAAGAGAAGTAAGAAGAAGGAGAATTAGAATAGGAAGTGAAGAGAAGTGGAAAGATAGGAAATAGAATATGGAGGAGAGCGAGTTAGGGTGAAACGGAGCCCGGAGTATCGGAACGCGATGAAACTTGGGTGGAGTTAGAATACGTGATTTAGATTTTGGGTAGGCTCCCGAGTGGAAATCGGGGTCATAGGGTGCCGGTATCGCGCCGTATCTGTGCGTATCTTGAAATTCAAGATTTTGGCAACGGGCTATCATGGACCGGATGTCCACGTTACCTAGGTATTTTTGGTAGGTAATATGTATAGGCTAGTATCATACTACCCTGGGGAGATCGGATCAAAATAACAAGCGTAGGTAGGCTAACTAGGTTTCCACCTAGGCTAGAATTTTACCTTAGAAAAGGTAAAATAGGAATTGGCCTACGGCAAGATATGAGTTTCGAAGTCCAAGATGGACTTGGATATGGGTTGTAGAGGTTGGTATGATTAGAAATAGTCGTCTAGACCTAGTCTTGACCCCGGTTGACCATGGTTGACTTTTTGGACCAAAAGTCAACTATGGGTCAACACTTTACCCAATTTAGTCCCAAATTTCTTTAAACTTGTGTAGTTGACCGAAAGTCAACTATTAGTCACCATTGACTTAGGATTGACCAGAGTTGACCACGGTTGACCAGAGTTGACCGTGACCAAAAGTCAATTGTTGACTCAAATTGACCTAGATTAATTCCGTTTGACTTGTGTTGACCCAGTATGACCTAGCTAGACCTAATATGACTTAGGTTTACCTCGTACAGTCTAGTTTGACGCGTCTTGACCTAGAATGACTTAATAGGATTCAAATTGATTTGATTTACTTCCTAAACATAGTATTGATACGTCTTGTTCTCTATAGGTCCTCGAGACGCTGCATTTGTTTCGGTTGACGTATCATATTATTTCAGGCGAGTACATTCTCTGACACTTTTCTAATTTACGATAACTGTTATAATTCATGTAATTAGTGTAGATATGCTTGTTCTCGATACATTGGTCACACGGATTGGTATTCATGGATCCCGACATGAGATGTTATTCCTTGTTATCTTGGTATATCCTGTGCAAGCCCCTTGTAGTTCTTGTGCAGTATATGGACACCGATTCTCGAGGAGACTTGCTCCCTTCTCGTGGAATCCCGTGTCGTAACGTCTTGTTTGGATCTACTCTACCAGTCGGGGACGGGGAGCACTAGTCTAGATATGTGGTCATTATCGCCTTGTTTATTCTTGTAGACCTTGAATAATACCAATCCTACACTCCACGTAGGATTGGTGGATCAGTAGACCTTGTGCAGACCGAAGCCGGCCACATATTGTAGCTAGTACTCACACACCTAGAGATATGATTCTGATTCTTGTACATGCCATGATCAGTTACTTGCCTTGTTCTAGCTCTAGTTTTACAGCTTACCTTGCCATGATAACATGTACATTCCATATTTTTCTTGTATATACTATCTATTTACAGTCTTGTAGCTTTTATCATATCTTGTGAACTGCTGTTAGTAGATTGTACTCGTTCCGTCCTGACAGGATATGTTAAAATATTACAGATGCAGAGGGAGACTACTGCACCTACTACGATCTGGATGACGTAGTGGGTATAGAGTTGGAGACTTTGGTCCAGCAGGGCTTAGCTCTGCCTGATGAGACCTACCTATTGTTTAGTTAGAGTAGGTCTTTTGTACTGGACATTGTCTCCAGCTACTTTTGAGACTGTATTATTATGGACTGTATTAGAGACTTGGACTTGTATATATTCTTGTGTTGGACTTGACAGGTTATTATTTTATTATCGTCTTGTTGTCTTTATCTTCAGTCTTTACTTTGTTATCTTAGAGTTGTGATTGAGTACTCATATATATTTCATGCTTGTCCTCCGTTCGGAGTTGACCATATCTCGACAGGTTTTTGTTTATTATATAAATGTTTAGAGTAGAAAATCTACAGCGTTCCACGCCGATTTTTCGGTGAAGGGGGCGTTGTCGTCACGTGCCCTTTTAGCGGGTGCGGGTCGTGACAGAGCCATCTCCTAGAGTCACGCCTCCTCCACCTGATTCCTGATAGGTTGAAAAACATAAGCGATCAAATGAAACATGAACATTAGCTCCAGAATCCAACCACCAATCATCAGAATAGAAAAATAGGTTTACTACAGGTTGAAAGCTTACTGACCTGAAGGAGCTGGAAGACCCATTCAGAATGATGTTAGCCTCTAGCTTGCCTTTTCCTTTGAAGGAATTCTGGATAGGTTCTTTCTTCCTTTGGAAGCATTTGATGGCTGTATGGTTGGTTCTACCACATACAAAACAAATCTTCTTTGATCCTAAGTCTGACCAAAGTTTCTAGATTTTTGGGGTTGAGGGTTTTGGTGGTGATGGTTTTGGTAAGGAGGTTGAAAACTCTGCTTCCTTTTGAAGGAGTTTTTCTTGGATTTGAGATAGTTGTTTGATCTAGGTTTTGCATGGCTTTCTACAAGGTTTACCTTAGCTGTGGCATTTGACCTAGCTTTGGTCTTGGACCTATATTGCTCTTCTGTTCTAATTCTCTGTAGAGCTTGAGAGTATGTAATAGATCCTTGTAGATGTAACAGGTCCTTTGCCACTTTAGACCAGGAAGGAGGGAGTTTATCTATCAAGCATCCTATTTTGTGCTCAGTAGAAAAGAAGGTTCCTTGGCTTGAACCTGCCTAAGGTGTTCTTGGAACTCATGGATTTGGTCATTGATAGGTTTGTTATCTACCATGACATATTGGTTGAATGTGGTGGAATTGAATCTATCAATTCCAGCATCATCACAACCATACACATCTTCTAAAGCATCCCAAAGTTCTTTAGCGCTTTTATACTAAAAAAATATGTCGTAGAGAGACTCAGACATAGCGCTTAAGATTCTGTGGAAGCAATGATAGTCTATTTCCTTAGGGGTCTTAGGTTTTGTAGATGAGGAGGACTTGGAAACCCTACGTCAGACTCAGTCTCATCAGAATCATTTGAGATGGGTGTGGACCCATCAATGGCAGAAATCAGGCCTAAAGTGGTAAGCCAAAATTTCATCTGGCTCTGCCACCTCTTGAAATATGTGCCATTGAATTTAGCGGACTTTGCAGAAAAAGGTCTCTTCCTTGGAAGACATGTTTTCTAAGGTCTGTAAAAATTATATTTACTCAGTAAGATGATTTTAAGCTAAAATTAACAATTAGAATGATTTTAGTAATAGATCTTCAAAATTTTAGTTTTTCAAGTTTTGATAAGGTTGGGTTAGCTGTAGGGGTCGGATCCCAGCAAGCGGAGGTTCACTAGGAACTCTTAAGTACCGGTCGCTTAGACGATTTTTCGTCTTGTTGACAGAAGGGCCCTTTCGGCTTGTTCCCAAACAAATCTTAACTTTAGAACTTTAAAATTAAAGAAATTTTACTAAATCAATTAATGTTTTATTTAGCCTAAATTAAAATATTGAGTAAAAGAGAATAATCAAGTAATGATGTCAAGATGTACTAACAATTGCTAATAAAATTTAATTCTAAACAAACAAAATTTATACTGTAGGCAAATATATCAACTTGTATCAAAATTGGACAACTTGTAACAAGCTTGTAAATTTTTAATATTGTAGCAAACTTGTGGAGAGAGACTTGTGTAATCTAGGAAAAATATCCCATAGAGGCAACCATTTAAACATGCAAGTGAAAAAATGGTTATAAAATAAAGATATGTCAGTGAGCAAGTATGCTTACTAAGACGTAGTGTTTTGATAGTGGGCAAACAAGCAAATAAGCTTACTCAAAATTGTTACAGAATGTATATATTTAGAAAGACTTCTATCTATTTCCTTTTAGAAAGACTACTGTTTACTAAGATGTAGCAAACAATTATATATTTAGATATATATATTTAGAAAGACTACTGTTTACTAAGATGTAGCAAACAATTAAAATGACAGTGAGCAAGTATGCTTACTAACAAGAAAGACTTATGTCTATTTCGTTTTGTAGTAACAGAATATATATATATATATATATATATATATATATATAGGCAAAATGAACAGTAACAAAAATATATTTATATATACGGAATATCTCTTAGATTGTTAGAAATTCTTCACAATTCTTCGTTTTAAAACTGCAAGAAAATAAAATGATTAAATGTTACCGGCCTCCGGGGAAGTCGCGCACGTAGCACTGCCCTAAGAGATAGTCCGGGTCTATGTGCAGACGGTATCCGAACGCTCCTAGTGGTAAAATCTCCGCTCTACCGGAATCTCGTTGTCGCACACGACGCTGAGAGAATGACCCCGACTTAGCTCTGCCCAGAGCAACGACGAATAGCCGCAACAATACGAAGGAGACGAGAAATTTAGAGAGGTTCGAGAAGAATATTTTCTGTGTGTTGGAGAAGAAAAGGAGGTTTCAATATATAGGCAGCCCATTACCCCAATGCAATGAATGGTGTTAATGGCAAAAATTGATATTTCATCATGGCTATTAAAAAATGACATAAAGAGGAGCATGTAGCCGTTTGGAGAATATTAAAGTTAGGAAATGATTTTTTCCTTTACAGCAATAGCTGTATACAACAAAGCTAATTATAAATTACCACAAAGAGGCACGGTGTTGGAAAAAAAATATGCTAACTCGATCTGCTGTAAGAAGTCATAGTGTTGAGGGCCATCCAGACGATAATACTATTCTTGGGGATATGTATGTGGACTAACATTTTATCTCCCAACTTTTCTATCTTTTCTAAATCAGACATAAAACTTCTTCCAAGTTATTGCTAAGTTCCAAGAACCAATCCAAGAACCGAACAACCTCGAATGGTTTTGTAACTGGATTCCTCCTATCCTTACTCGATGTACATATGCCTTTCTCGTAATGTTCTTAAGTGTAGACTTTATATTTTATTTTGTTAAAATATATTCAAATCATATTAAAATTATATTAAAATATTTTAAATATTATATACTTCTATCTAGAAGGGCTTCTCGTGTTTTAACTTTGCAAAAATGCGCAGTGGAGCCGCGCACAGTACTCGCGTACTCGCGCACGCCACCGCCGCATCCCCCTCCCACCCCCTTCCTCCTGCTTTGCCGGCCACCGGCCACCGGCGCCTCCAACCCTCCCCTCTCGGGCTCCGCCGGACTCAGCCGTCTCCCCCTCCTCCGTCGGCTCCTGCAAGTACTGCACAAGCCAAGAAGCTCGGTCGGTTGTTAAATTTGTGACTATTGGAGGGGTGCATTTTTCCTTTAGGTGCATGTAGGGTTGCAAATGTACAAACTCACCGGCTAGGTACATAATAAGCCGATCGAGATTGAACATAGGGACCTTGGCTCGTGAACAAGCTTTACTCGACCTTTTTTTTTTTATTTTTTTGGCTCAGCTATGACTCGACTTTGATGTAGTAATTTTCAATTGGTTCATGCCAAACAAACAGACTTTTCATTCAAATAGATCGATACATGCATGAGTTGAGTTGTTGCTAGCAACAGCCAATGTTTACACGGTCCTTAACAACCAATTTTTTCCACAGCGAATTTTTAGAAGGCACCTCTGTTTTTTAGCTTAACGGGTCGCATGGATGTTTCTTGCGTATTCGATTTTCCACAAGACCGATTTTAATTTCCACAGCAGTTTTGTTTTTTTCTCCACACGTACATTATCATCCACCATATCAGTGGAAGCTTTCTCGATCGACTCTTCCTTATAAATAGCTCTCTCCATCTTATAGATCCCTACTCACTCCTACCATTCTTTCTAACTTGATTAATATGATTTCACCAAAGCTCGTATCAATGGGCGCATACTTCAACTTGATCTTGGTATTTAATATCTTCCTCCTTAAAGGTACGTACGTACGTACCTACCTAGTGTGCTATCAGAGATGCTCGATCGATCTATGAGGACATGCAGTGTTGTACAATTATACTATATATATATATATATATATATATATATATATATATATATATATATATATATATATATATATATATATATATATATAATTCCTACACCAAGATTAATTCATTTTTTTTTTCTTTTTCTCTCTTTTAGTACATACTTCTGAGTATTTTTGCATATTACAATCGTATATTTCATGTCAAAATATTCCAGGTGTAACTTCAACTACCTTTACCTTCAAGAACAATTGCCCCTTCACAGTGTGGCCAGGCACACTCCAGGGAGGCTCATCCTCCCCGCTGTCCCAAACCGGATTCGAGCTCGGTAATGGTGCGACGTCAACTCCCGTCACTGCCCCAATGGGATGGGTGGGTCGCATGTGGGCTCGTACCGGGTGCGCCACTGATGCTTCTGGGCGATTCTCCTGTGAGACAGGCGATTGCGGCACAGGAGTCGTATCGTGCAATGGTGCCGGAGGTGCACCTCCGGTGACACTCCTCGAGTTTACTCTCCAAGGAGACGGTGGAAAGGATTTCTACGACACAAGCTTAGTTGACGGATTCAACCTCCCGGCGTCTATTTCCGTCCAAGGAGGGTCGGGCGACTGCAAGACATCTGGTTGCCCTGTTGACATCAACGCACGTTGTCCTGCACAATTGCAGCTCAAGAATGGTGGCGGAGCCGTCGTAGGGTGCAAGAGCGCTTGCGAGGCTTTCAACACCGACGAATATTGCTGCAGGGGATCGTTCGGTACTCCGAGCACATGCAAGCCCTCAAGCTTCTCAATGATCTTCAAGAATGCATGTCCTGATGCCTACAGCTATGCCTATGATGATGCTTCTAGCACCTTCACTTGTACTGGTGCTGATTATTTGATCACTTTCTGCCCTTGAAAAAAATATTGGGCACATACGGAAGTAGTAGTTAATAATGATATCCCTCAAATAATTTCATATTTATTGTACTAAAACTTATGAAAAATAATGAGGGATTGAATAAATTGGAATTAATGGCTGCATGTTTATGACAGAAAATGTTCCGCTAATTTGTCAGATATTGTGAAATACCTTTTTTCTGATCTTAATGTGTGGAAATTTCAAATAATAAAGTATTTTTAAATGATATATAATCATATATTATGTTAGATTATAGACCATTGGCAATGCCAGGACCATAGTTAAGAATTCATACGATATAACCGTAACTTGGAAGCCTTAATTTGCAACAAGAACTATGTCAATGATAGATCGATGACACACTGGCCGTATGCTAGTGGCATGTCGTTCTTTCTATGTATGCTCTAGCAACATCATGATTTTCAGTCTATTAATTTATAGAATGGATCCACGTACTTCTTTGGAAACTTTGGAGGGTGAGATGAGTCATGGGCATAGATTGTGACAATTGGAGGCCGCCTGCAGTACACCAACACACTACTAAAATATGCTCTATTAGCGACGTAATTTAGCGACGGATTAAAATAACGTCGCTAAATATCGAATTTAGCGACTCCTTTCTGTAGACATCGTAAAATGTCGCTGAATAGCGACGTTCAGCGACAGGAGATAAAATACGTCGCTGAATAGCGACGTTCAGCGACATATTATTAAATATGTAGCCATGTATTAAAATATTTGCGACGTTTAGCGACGTCGCCTCTTGACGTCGCTAACGTTTTTACTTAGGGCACACTGCTTCCTTTTTTCCCCTCACTCGAACTACACATTTTATAATATGACAAGCCATGTTCATATATATCCCTTAACTAAGATCACTATGCTTCTTTTCGTCAAAAGCTAAATATCCATATATAACAATATGAGCTACTACTGATTCATCCATATATAATTAATCTACAAAGACTGTGATGATGGGATAATGAAGAAGAAGATGTAAACTTAATTTCTATACTTACAACATGCCACGGGCAACACATTATAAAATGTGTAGAAACTGTATGAAATAATAATGCCTTGTTCTCATTGCTAGGGTTTGTTACAATATATATAGTGTCTACATTTGGGCTTATGGGCCATATTTATATTTACAAATATAATCTAACACCCCCCCTTAAGTTGGAGCATGCAAGTCACAAATAACCAACTTGGGAAGGAAAGAATCAAACACATGCTTTTCAAGGGACTTGGATGTCAGCCAGTTGAGAAGAAGTAGGAACATGCGAGGCTATTACGGTACCATTTCGAATAGCATCGCGAACAAAATGCAAATCCACCTCAATATGCTTACTGCGCTCATGAAATACCGGGTTCTAAGCCAGGTGCAGGATAAACTGACTATCACAATATACCAACATAGCAGATTCCTGGCGAACACTCAAACACACCAATAACTTCTTCAACCATTTCAACTCACAAACAAGCGCAGCAAGAGATCGGTATTCAGCTTCAGCGGAAGATCGAAAAACAATTGATTGCTTCTTGGTCTTCCAAGAAATAGGAGACCCCCACAGAAACACCAACCAGCCTGTAACAGAGCGGCGAGTCAAGGAACAACTGGCCCAGTCGGAATCACACCAACCAGAAAGACGAAGATCACAATTGACTTTCAAAAGAATACCATATCCTGGTGCATGTTTGAGATATTTGACAACTCTCAAAGCAGCATGCCAATGATCTTGTCGAGGCTCCTGTAAGAATTGAGACAAGATATGCACAGTATAGGCTAAGTCAGGGCGAGTAAACGATAGATAAATCAACCTCCCAACCAGCCTCCGATAAGACTCTGCATCCGCCATTTTTGGACTAGTCGATTCTGCCAGCTTGTGATTGGGCTCCATGGGAAAGCCAGCAGGTCGAGATCCCATCAAGCCGCATTCTGAAATAATGTCCAAAGCATACTTCCTTTGACACAAGGAAATTCCTTCTGCACTCCGAGCCACCTCTATGCCAAGGAAGTACTTCAACACACCAAGGTCCTTCATGTGAAAGCAAGAACTAAGGTACTTTTTGAAAGCATCTAAAGCACCTGTGTCATTACCAGACACAATCATATCATCCACATAGATCAAAATATGCAACTCTACCTTCCCTTTAAAAAGAGAGAAAAGGGAATAATCGGAATGAGATTGAATAAATCCATAGGATATCAGAGAAGCAGCAAGCTTAGCAAACCAACAACGTGGTGCCTGTTTCAATCCATATAGAGACTTACGCAGGCGACACACTTTGTTGGATTCACTATACGAAAAACCTGGCGGCAACTTCATATACACTTCTTCTGTCAGATCTCCATGAAGAAAGCATTGTCCACATTCATCTGGTACAAAGTCCATCCTCTCACAACTGCAAAAGCCAAGAACGTCCGAACTGTAGGCATCTTAGCTACTAGGGCAAATGTCTCTAAATAGTCGATCCCCTCAACCTGATGATTACCGAACACAACCAGCCGTGCCTTTAAGCGCTCAACATTGCTGTCGGATTTGTACTTTATTTTGTACACCCATCTACTTTCCAATGGTTTCTTCCCAGGAGGCAAATCAACAAGACTCCATGTCCCATTATCTTCCAGAGCCTGTATTTCAGTTTGCACAGCCGCACGCCAGCCTGAATCTCGCGAGGCCTGGCGATATGAAGTAGGTTCAACACCTGCAGTGATAGTTGCAAGAAAATCTCTGTGTCCAGTAGTAAATATGTCATAACTTAGAAATTGTGTTAGAGGATACGAAGTACCTGAGGAAGTGACGGGAACAGATGAACTGTGGTGAAGGGGAGAACTTTTACTTTGAACAGCATTTGTCACAAAATCCTGTAATCGCACTGGCTGTGATTTTTTTCTCATTCCTCTTCCCAATACTACCTCGTCGGGCACCTCTGGCAACACTGTATCCCCTGTATCAGCATTAGTATCCGCATCACCCCCAGCGGACTCTCCTGTCAATACTTCTGCATCTACCTGTGCATCCTCGTCACTCGGTGCCGAGCCACCAGCAACCACTCCGGCCTCAGCAACCGTAGCCGGCACCATCCCAAAAGCCTCTATATCGTCTCCTAGCACCGCAACAGATGTATGGCATGTCGCAGAAGACATCTCGCTAGCAGAGCCACACCCAGGAAATTATTTTTCATAAAAAGTAACATCACGGGACACAAAAAATTCACCAGTCTCCAAATCATACAGTTTTTATCCCCTTTTATCAAGTGGATACCCAACAAAGATACATTTTCTGATCCTGCTAGCAAATTTATCACATCAGAATTTCAAATCATACACATAGCACAGACAACCAAAAATATGTAGATGATCATACGAAGGAGCCGAACCATATAAAACTTCACAAGGAGACTTAAAATGCAAGATACTAGAAGGGGTTCGATTTATCAAATAACATGCACCCAGAACACATTCCCCCCAAAAATCCACGGAAAGAGAACCCTGAAATCTCAATGCCCTGGCTACATTTAAAATATGTCGTTTTTTTCTTTCCACCATTCCATTCTGTTGAGGTCTCCCAACACAGGATGTTTGGAATAATATACCTTGAGCTGAAAAATAATCTCGTAAACAATTAAATTCAGTGCCATTGTCACTCCGCACCCGACGTATATCAGCCCCAAACTGATGCTTCACCATAACAATAAATTTAAGAAACGTAGAATAAACAGCACACTTATCCGTCAATAAAATAACCCAAATAGCTCTAAAAAAATCATCCACCAAAGTCAAAAAATATCGTGCCCCATTAGATGACGGAACACGATATGGTCCCCACAGATCACAGTGTATAAGTTCAAAGCATCTCAAAGCACGACTAATAATATCAGGAAAGGCATTACGATTCTGTTTAGCTTGATGACAAATATCACAAGCCTTATGAGAAAATACACTACTACCAGAGAGAAAAGGTAAAGTCTGCATTACTTTAGCTGAAGGATGCCCCAGTCTACTATGCCAAACCTCGGAATCACTCTCTTTGCATGTCAGGGTCACCGAAGCCAAAGAAGCTGGAACCACCCCCAGGAAGTAAAGTCCACCCCTTTGTTCACCTGTTCCAATCACCATCCTCGTACTTCGGTCCTGAACAAAACACAAATCAGGAGTAAATAACATATCATAATTTCTGGCACCAATCAATTGTGAGACAGAGATCAAATTATAAGTCAATGTCGGAACATAAAGAATATCCGTCAACACCAATGAAGCAGTCAAAAATACTTTGTCTCTCAGAACAGCCTCAATAGTGCTCCCATCAGGCAAAATTACAGGACAGACAGGGCCCTCAAAGTAATCAACTAAACAGTCACGAGAACCTGTCGCATGAAGAGTAGCCCCAGTATCGAATATCCAAGGGACAGAAGAATTCTTACCCATCAGACGATCAGAGTTTGATGAACCAGGTTTAGAAGGATTGTCGTTACCCAGCAAGCTCATCAGTTTCTGCCATTGTTCACCTGAGAGTGGTGAAGGATACCCTCCATGCATCATGTCTGCCGAACTCCCAGCAAGACCAGCAGGGACACCATGACCAGCAGCGACGACATGATGAACAACCCCTGCGCCACCATTCCCGTGTCCTCCATCACGTCTCTGCGGTGGTACCGGGCCTCTGCCACCGCCAGCACCACGTCCGTCCTCACGCCGAGGACGAGTCTTCCACCACTCTGGATAGCCAATCTTGGCAAAGCAAGTTGCAACATCATGACCTGTTTTCTTGCAATGAGTACAGATCATACCTAATTTTTCCCTGTAATCTGAGGTTCTACTATTAGAAGTAGTAGAAATACGAGGCGAAGTCTTGATAGTCAGCGCTAACACCTCCTCAGCAGCGGATTGGACCTGAGATTTTCGCATATCCTCCTCCTCACGAACTGCCTGGTATGCCCGATCGAAACTTGTCTGAGGATCCTGAGCTAGAAGATTAGATCGGGTATGACCATACAACTCAGCATTCAATCCATACATAAAGTCCTGAAAGTGGTCTTCATCCCTCAAAGCCTGTAGCTTTGCAGCAAGTTCACCACAAGTACAAGAAGGCAATAGAAAGTAAGCAGCTTGTTCATCCCACAAAGACTGCAAATTTCTAAAGTAGGTTTCCACAGACATCGAAGTCGTTTGTTTACACTCAGCCAAAGCCACCTTAATTTGTTGCTTCCGAGTGCCATTGCTAACAACAAATCTTTTCTCCAACAAGTTCCATAATGGATAAACCTCCTTAAAGTACGGCAAAGATTTCTTCAGAGACGGATCAATGGTATTAAGAACCCATTGAAACCAATAGCGCTTGCACACATCTCCAATCAAGCAATTTACTAGCATCATTAATAGGTTTGATTTCAGTACCTTCCAGAAAAGTAATCTTTCGCCTAGAGATCAGGGAGAGACGTATCGACCGAGACCACTCAGCATAGTTCGGTCCACAGAAAATAATAGGAGTGATGATATTTCCTGGTTGATCAGCAGAACTCAAAAAATATGGATCCTTCGGATTAGGATAATTTGGGTTGTGTGCACCGCCACCGCCAGTCGCGACGGAGTAGCTGGACGCAGCATCATCTTCCATCACGGATGTCGGGTGTACAAAATTTTGTACAACTCCGACGAATCGGCCGCTGATGGACGGGGTCGGCGGCGAATCGGCCGCGATCAGGGGCACCGGATTTAATGCATAGGGGTCAGCTTACGGGAGTGGTACGGATGTCGGGTGTACAAAATTTTGTATAACTCCGACGAATCGACCGCTGACGGACGGGGTCGACGGCGAATCGGCCGCCATCAGGGGCACCGGATCTGGCGCGTAGGGGTCAGCTGACGGAAGCGGGCGATTTCTTCCACGAAACCCACAGCAAAAAATAGAAGAAAGAGAGAATTTTTTTAGCTAGCTAGCTAGCTTCTGCCGCAGTCCTTTGTTTGGAGCAACAACAGTTCGTCCTCCTCCCTTTGTTTAGAGAATGGGTCGAACCACACGGTTGCTGAGAAGCCTGCTTGGCGGGAGGAAGGAGAGCGGATGGGCCACTGGCACGGGCGAATTGGCCACTGGCGCACGGGGTTCTGCGCGGGCGGATCGGCCACTGGCACGGAGTCAGGCGCGGGCGAATTGGCCAGGCGCGGAGTCAGGGCGCGGGGGGTTCGGCACGGAGTCTTGCGCGGGGGGTTCGGCGCGGAGTCTTGCGCGGGCGGATCGGTCAGGTTCGACGTGGGCGGACCGGTCAACCGAGCGTATGGCGGCTAGGGTTTTTCGGTAGATGACGACTAGGATTTTTCGGGAGGCTCTGATACCATGTAGGAAATAATAATGCCTTGTTCTCATTGCTAGGGTTTGTTACAATATATATAGTATCTACATTTGGGCTTATGGGCCATATTTACATTTACAAATATAATCTAACAACAATAATAGTATCTATATCTGCATATTTTAAAGTTTGGAAAACAGCCAAGTAATATACAGATTAACTCTTAGATTGTTGGATATACTTGTCTTTATCTCCAAAATTTTGTATACAAAATAAACCAAAATTAAAAAATTATCGGCCTTCGGGGATGTCGCGCACGTAACACTGTCCTAAGAGTTAATCCGGGTCTATGTGCAGACTTTTCCGAATGCTCCTAGTGGTAAAATTTTGCTCTACCAGTATCCCGTCGTCGCACACAACTCCTGGAGGTTGACCCGAACTTAACTTGCCCAGCAAAGAAATTAAACAAATGATATGGAGATACAAGATAAAATTTGTTCTAAAAATTAGAGAAAGTAGAGGGAAGAAAATAGCATAGTATAATTCTCCTTTTGTTTTTTTTTCTTTCTTGTCTTAGACTAGCAACTAATGGAAATATATATAGAGAGCTAAATATAACTGCATAATTAAAGGAGAATATAAAAATTGATGAAGAATAATGGGTTGGACATTAGTTGTCCATTGGAATAATTTCTAACATTCAAGAATTGAGAAAGGAAAATGTCAGACATTGAAGGGGGAGTTCATTTTTGCATTAAACAGCAACAGATATATCCAACAGTTCTTTATCAGTAGGGGTGAGCGTCGGTATAATCGATCGATATTTGTTCGAATTTTTCGATAATTTTTTAATCGGTATTTAAAAAATGAATATCAGTATCGTACCATTTAAAATCGATTTTTTTCGGTTTCGATTTAATCGGTATTCGGGTCGATTTTTGTTCGGTACCGATATTTTACTGATTAACATTCGATCAATCAAAAACACCTATCATTATGGAACCTCTTAACCTAGAATTATATATATTTTTTACTTTTTTTAAAGCATTAAATTTTAAAGTCAAGCTTTTACCAATAAAGCAATTAATCAAATGTATTATAACAATATGTAACAAGTCGCGAACACTTTCAAATGAGCTTAAAAGATCAAACACAGTTACTAAGTTTAATCCTTAGCATAAGTTCAAGTACAACAAAATTTACGTCAAAATTCAATGAAAACACAAAAACATAAGCTCAAAGAACAAAAACTCAACTTTTAGCGTTCTCAACATAACTTCAAGTCCACCAAAATCTATTTTAAGTTCTAAGAAACTGATTCTCAACTAAACAAAGATAAAAATATATAAAAATGAGTTGCATAAAATTAATCACGAACAACATTCTAAAGAAGAAAATGAAATATATATATATATATGAATATATATATATATATATATATATATATATTATATATATATATATATATATATATGAAAAGGTAGAAATTATATTGATCAACGATAATTACAACTTAGATCTATCCCAGATTACAAAATGAGTCATCTGGAATCTAAGATATCTATGTCAGCATCTATATTTCTTTGTACAACAAAAGTACTAAGGGATCGGCCCTCAAAGGTACACCGGTTTCGTACCCCCAGACGTGCCATACCACCACCCCAAATATAATTCTAAGATGACGATAACCTCTCGTTCCGTTTCCCTTCTGAGCTTTAATATCATTTAAGACCACAACAAGCTCTACAAGTATTAGAAATGTATATATATATATATATATATATTATATATATTATATATAATATATATATATATAGATATATATATATATATATATATATTGGAAAAAGGTAATTCCATTGATGATAAAAAAGGTACAAAAACATTACAAATGCCCGTGCATCAAAAACTGCACATGCTTCATGTTTCGACTAATGCCAATACTACTTATGGTTTTCTCTTCAAAAATTCTGCAATTGCGAGCCTTCCAGATATGCCATACTGTGACAATCAGCCTGATCCTAGCTTCTTTCATCCACGTAGCCGAACGACTTCTCATATTCTTGATTGCTTCAATAACTTCCATGATATCTCGAGTATCACCATTAGTCATGCCCAGTTTGGCTTGCTGGAATTTTCATACATCCCATGTAATCGTGCATTGCATGAACAGATGAGCAGCACTCTCATCTTCCTGCATACATAATACACAAACAGTGCTTGGAATTGCAACTCCGAACCGACGAAACCTATCAATAGTGGTAAGTCGGCCACTTAGCAGTTTATACATGTTGTATTGGAACTTGGGTGTAACCCCTTTAATCCAAATAAACTCATACTGAAGGATGTTCGGGGACTTCTCTCGTTTATCCTCATAGACTTTATGATGTTCAAACCGTCCGCTTGGAGAGCCATCCCACCGCCAGTGATCCTTCTTACACTCTATGTCAATTCGAACTTGCTTGAATAGCTCACTAAAGCGGCGTGCAACCCCATACGTCTCTGGCCTCCACTCTCCTTGCTGCATTATAACACTTACTGGGATACCACTCCTCACCCAAGCCACCAGGTTGTCGCCGCCCAGCTCCAACATGCTACTGTGATCAACCCAAGGGTCATACCAAAAATCCGTTTTGGTCCCGTCTCTCATAGTTCGAGCTATGAACTTCTTTATGTATGGCCTTTGTACCAATAAACTTTTAAAAGTGACCGAATCATTAGAGTTCCCCCTCATTGCCCAGAAACATCCGCCTCTAACATACTTCTGTGCCATCCATCGGGCCCAGAGAGACTCCCCCTGAAGGAATTTCCATAGAAGCCTTGCAGCCGCAACGTCTCGTAATGTTTGGAGCAATCTCAATCCCACCCCTCCTTCCTTCTTAGGTCTGCAGAGAACCTCCCATCTGATAGCATGTATACCCCCTCGCCATACAAAATCTGCACATATTTTCTCAATTTTATCTATAGTCTTGATCGACAGTTAGATCGTCTATAGCCAATACTGGACGATTGCATTAATAACTGACCTCACTAATTCAATCCGACCCCCAAATGACAAATTTAATACATGCCAACCCTCTGTTCGTCGCCGCACGTAATCAATAAGGTTCAGACACTCTGTATCCCTGGCATAATTTATACAGAGAGGAACTCCAAGATATTTAACTGGAAGTTCCCCTCTCGTCATCCCCAAACAAGAGCTCTTTCTTCTTTATTGGGACACAACTCATTAAAGAAAATTCGGCACTTCTCCTGGTTTATTCGCAGTCCCGAAAGTACTCCAAATTGTTGCAGAATTCCATCCAGTGCCTCCAGCCCCGCCATCGTAGGCTCTATAAAAACTAGCAGGTCATCGGCGTAAATAAGATGAGATATCGTCGGCTTGATCCTTTTTGTAGCGGGACAATACGCTTTTGTGCCTCAGCCATCTCCATGAGGCATGTGAAATACTCCATCACGATCGTAAATAGGTATGGGGATAGTGGATCCCCTTGCCGGATCCCTCGACTACTATGAATAAAGCCGTGCGGAATACCCTTCAATAAAATTGAAAAAGACGGAGTGTTAATACATTCACGAACCATGTCCACCCACTCTTCGGCAAATCCCATAGCCCGCATCACATGGCAAATAAAGTCCCGATTCACAGTGTCATATGCCTTCCGTAAGTCCAGCTTGATACATGCTCTTTTTCCCTGGCTTTGAGAAGTCCCTGACTAGTTCGTACGCCAACAAAGAATTATCTGCAATAGACCTGCCTTGAATAAATGCCGCCTGATTATCCGAGATGAGATGCTGCATAACCCCCCTCATCCTTTTGCACATCAGGTGGGTAATCAATTTGTAAATAAAATTACAGCACGCTATTGGCCGGAAGTCGGATAAAGACGTGGCACCCTCCTTCTTAGATATAAGCGTAATGAAAGTGTGGTTAACTTCCTTTAGGAGCCGATTATGCGAAAAGAAGTCCTGAACTACTTCCAGCACTGCATATTTAATATCATCCCAGTGAACTTTGAAGAACATACTCCCAAATCCATCTGGGCCTGGTGCTTTATCGGGTCAGCTCCTTTAACTATTTCCTCCAGTTCTTCCATCTCCACCCGTGCCCGCAATTGACAGTTGCCGACCGTCGTGACCACCTTTTTACATATTATCTCTGGGAACACATTCAAATAATCAGTTTGATTATATAGATTAGTATAATACCTGATTGCTTCATTCTGCATATCATCCAATGTCGTTGCTTCCCTGCCGTCTGGGCCAATAATTTAGGCGAGTGGTTCCTATGATGCCGCATGCGAATAATATATAAGAACCTCGTGCACTTATCTCCATGCTGAAGCCAAGAGCACTTAGCCCTTTGAGTCGCTTCTATTTCCTCCAGCATCCGGAGTCTCCCGACTACCTGGATAAGCCTCTCCTCCTCTGCGAGTCTAGGATTTGAAACATCCTGTTGAAGATTATTTTGTATGTACTGAAGTCATCTCTTCCTCAACCAGATTGGTTTTCAGCAGTGCTTTATTCCACATCTTCAAGTAAGCTTTAGTAGCTTTAAGTCTCTGAATAAATATGAATTGAGTGTTACCGACCGCCTCAGTATGTAGCCCAGCTTGGACCGCCTCTCTATAGCCATCCATGTGCTGCCATTTGTTATTATAACGGAACGGCCGAGCACGTGTCCTTCTTTCCTCCGCTAATTGAACATACATTGGCGAATGATCGCTCGTACCCGCCAGTCCCTCCGCTTTAGACTCTGGAAATAGACTGGTCCAGATGCTGTTACTCAATGCCCTGTCCAATTGACATGCCACCCGCCTCTCAACTGCTTTGTTGTTCCATGTCCACACGTGGCCAATGCGCTCCAATTGAAGAAGTCCCGATTGGAGAAGACAGTTTTGGAACTCTTGGAGGATCACATCTAGTACTACTCTGCCTCCTATCTTTTCATGCCGATAGAGCATCGCGTTGAAATCACCCATCAATAATAACGGCAATTGTAGAGTATTAGCCATGCTACTTATCTGAATAATTTCCTGCCACAACTGACCTCGTTTACCTCGGTCATTATGCCCATACACAGCCCCAAACAGAAACTGTAGACCACCTGAATTTTTGAATTGAATGACCACCATCTGTTCCGACATATGGACTACATTACCATCCCAGCTCCTACTGTCCCATCTGACCCAGATGCGTGCCATGTTACATAAGGATAGTATGTACCTGTCTCCAGTTAATCGTCGTTCTTTTATTAAGGATCCTTTCTGACTTGATCTTTGTTTCGAGCAATGCACAGATGCTCACCCTCTTCTGAATCATAACTTCACCTATCCTCGCCAACGACCCATCGAACATGCTCCGCGGATTCCACGCGATAATTGTCATTAATTAATGATGTTGTCCTCAGTTCCTTTCCCGACCCACTCCTCTGAGGTAGGACATGGTTCATTATCTTCTAATCTTGTCTCGCCTCTCTGTTGCTCGCCCTCCTTGGCAATATTCCGGATTAGCTCTTGCCATTTAGGATTGTCCCTACATACTTCCAGTTCAGGCTGTGTAATTCCACTTTTTAAATATTGAATTTTTTTTAGATTTTATATTAATGATTTGGAATTTTATTATATTTTAATATAGGTGAAGTTCTATATAGATTTTAGTTATTATTTAGCTATGGGCTAAATTTCATTTAAACCTATCATGGGTTAGGGCCCATCACAGGCAGCCCAACCTATTGTCATTTAAATCCTGTGGAGAAGAGTTATTTTTCCTTCACTACCGAGTTCTTAGCAAGTGCGCATTCTTTCAAATTTAATTTCCCTAACGGCCATGGCATGGCAGCCATGTGCTCTAACCGATTTTGCCAGGGAGAGTATTAGGATTTTCCTCCAAGTAATGACCTATTTCTACGCTACTAGCTGCCTACTTAAGACCATTCTCTCCTCTCTGTTGTTGAACAAATTCTTCATTCACAACTTCATCTTCCCAAACTCGATCTAAATCGGCCATGGCGGAGTGAGCTCTGAGGATCGACCATTGCAATCGACAGGGCAAGATCAGTAAGTAATTTCCTTGACCTTCTTTGTCTTCTTGACCAATTTGATCGTCCTGGAGATTTGAGCATGATCGAATCAACGACTGGATCATTCTGTTCGACTCTGGATCTGGTCGATCGACTTCGATCGAGAGTAGAACAGATCAATCTCTGATCGTTGTTCGACCATCAATTTTCAATGAGCATTTATCTTTGGTTTAGCAATTAGAATTCTGATCACAATGTGTTTGGTTGTTTTCCTCCATGATTCAATTTGATCCTGCATGAAACTTGGTTGGAAATAGTTGATTGCATTCTCCTGCTCTGGATCTGTTTTCATTTCGATACCTCTTTGAAGCAATTGTTCTGATGATCTAACCATTCGATCGAGCAACTACTCTGGGTTATTGTGTGGATTTTGAGTCTTCAGCAAATTACAGAGGTAAATTATTGTTGTGATTGAAAGTTCGATCGACTATTGGTAACTGCCAATCTATAAATTCTTGAGAATATCGTTCGATCCATTTAGTTTGATTTCTGATGATGTTCGATCCTTTGATCGATCAACCCTTATTCACAGGGGATCAGTCAATCCTACCAATTCAATTCTTCCACATAAATCTACAGGAGATTGATATCAGGATTATTGGTCATCTTTCCATCTAGTACATCTCAGGTAAATTCCTTAACTAATGTAGTTTAAGCATACATTGTTGTATTGGATTGTGGTTTTTACAATTTATTTATGGATTATATCAGTGATAGGAATTATCTAAATGTCTGTGTTTAGTTGAAGTTTAAATCCTAATTTCATTTCAGAGGCTACAGTCATGTTGGACTATGTATGTGTATTTCCATGTCCTCCCTGTTCCATAGTCCAGTCATTAGTGAACATTCAATTCCTATTTCATGTGTCCAGACTGACTTTACTAGATGTCCTTGTCTGAACCTTCAACATAAGAGGGACCAATTAAGTTAGGGTGTAGGAAAATTCCTGGAGACAGGAATTTATTGATAGTTCATACTTTAAATGCAGTGTTCTATTGGGGTTTAATGCCTGTGTTTGATGTAAGGTTTCAAATATGAAATCAACCGAGGGATTGTGTTTATGGACTGATAGCTTGTGATATGTCAGTCCTGTTTCAGGACTGACCACTTGAACCTGTTTTGTTTTAGATGACATTCTGATATTGACCTGGGATTTTGAACTGGGATTAAGGAATTGATAAACTAAACTAGGAAGAAGTTGGCCCTGTGGTAAAGTGCCAGGTTGTGATTATTCTTACAGACCTGGTGAACTGATTCCTGTGAATCAGTGTTTGGGTATTGTTCTTTTACTGCTGCTGGAGTTTGAGTATGATTTGAATGTACCAGTTTAGTTAGGATTATTGCATCAGAATAATGGGGAAACAGAGAATCTCACCTTTGAAAGTAACACATTATTTTTCAGTTGACTGGAATGAGAATCAAATCAGGACTGAGATTTAGCAACTGATATGCATGACATTTTTGAGTTGTTAACTGTTTAGAGTTCGAAGGATATCTGATTTTAAATGTAATTGTCCTGATACTTGAACAATATCCAGCCACTGCTGCAGGCATATGTTAACAGTAGCACCTGTGTTAGGTTTGGACTGAATGTATTTTAGTAATGTCCTGTTTTGGATGAAGTAATGGACAGAGGGCTGTAGGGAGGAGCCTGGCCAATGAGTATAGAGTTTAGATGCTTTCCCATATCCTATTATCACCATTTTACAGTCCTAAGTCAGGCCCTTGAATTAGCAGTGGTGTAACACTATTATTTCCTAAAGTTTTAGTGCTCATAAACAAGAGGCAAGGGACTTTGATACTTAGCCTAGTGAGAATCCTGTATAGCCTAATATAGTTTACCTTTTTATATGTGATTGGAGTTCAAGATTAACTTGAATACTATCTCAAGTTTCATTGAGAAACAATTCAGGTTTCACTGAGAATGGTTTATGTTAGAACTGGATATGGAAGAATGTTGAACTGTTGGTTTTGACTTAGGAATGAACTGTAGAACTGGACTGATTGTTCAGTTTCAACTGAACTAAATCACACCAGTGTTTAACTTTGTACTTAAGGTAGTCCCCTAATGATTTTGAAACTTGAATTTGTACCACAGTTTAGTGAGATACTAAGAGCATTTTATGTTGTCCTGCAAAACAGAGAAAGGAAGTAGGTTTCTGTGAGTAGGAGCATTAGGAAGATGGCAGATATGTGTGTGCAGTTGTGACTGCATATAGAAGGGGGAAGCCCTGTGTACTGTTACATACAGATGGTTGTATGTTGCCTCTCTGTGTGTGTATTATTTACCTATAAGAATGTGAACCAATTGACATGATCCATGGCTCCTTGAGTTTAAGGTTTAAACTAGGATTTAAGAAACTTCTACCATTGATTCAGTTTACTTTTGAACACTTTTTATAACAAATTCATGTAAAACTGTATTATATAAGTACTTATTATTTAGGGTTCTTGCTAAGTTTAGAATATAGTTAATTACATTGATACTCTATAGGAAATATTAAGAAGAGAGAAGATTTATATTAGAAGATCATCATGATTAGAATTGTGGATAACCAAGTTAGAAATTAGTCAGTTTATTAATTATTGTAATTCATAAACAGGAGGATTCCCAGCTTTACCACCCTTTCTCGATCATCCGGAGACAGCAAGTATACTCCTCGAATTTGTTCATTTCTCATGTCTTGCATGTTCATTCTTGAATCTCCTTGATTGACACGATGTATCACGATATTGTCTGGTTTCATGTTCATGTATTACTTGCGTCTGGGAGGGGAAATACTATAGATATGTGATCAAACCCTGTTACTACTCATGTGAATAGCTTGGGTTCCGCACCGTGCGGGGCCAAAGCCGTACCATTTCCGGTTCATTGCATCTACCCAAGCCGATCACAATCTAGATGTATTTCATTATTGCACATGTCAGGATTCAGGTTGTATTTCAGGATTCATGGTTGTATCTCATGTTCAGGTTGTTTTATGATTCAGATTGTACTTCATGTTCAGGCTGTATTTCATTCAGGACTCTTACCATGTTCCCTGTTTTACTTTCAGTATTTCCTGTTCAGTTCATGTCTTGTTCTCATTTCCTGTACTTTACATATATTCCTGTTCCTTGATTCATACCATGATGTACATGTTCATTTTCTTGGATATACTTAGCTCTGCTCCTGACTAGGATATTGCAGGTGAGTTGGAGGCTCTGTACGACACGTACTATGGCGAGGAGCCAATTGATGCAGGAGAGCTAGCTGGTGCAGCTCTTGACTTAGAGGCTGTAGAAGCCTAGAGCTTACCTTAGTTTTCCATATTTTTTCCTTGTATTGAGACTAGTAGACTTACTTTCATATTGCTGGAATGTAATAGAATTCTGATCTTGTACTTTTACTCTGGGATACATTTTATAGATGCTGTGTTTTCATATTGTCTTGATATCTGGTTAGTTCTCCTAGATTGGTACAGCTTACTTTGTCGTGTCTAACGACAAAGGCTGGGCGTATCCGACTCGTATCCGGTTATTCGGGAGCGGGTCGTGACATGTTTTAGTGGTGGCCCATGCAAGTCTATCCTAATGGTACCTAGGTCTTAGCGTACTATTGGGGAACTTGATTACACTAGGGAAACTTGAACACAGCATAGGAAAATCGGGAACTAAGGGTATATCAGGTTTATCAGGTTATTCAGGTGCATTGATATTATAAAAAATATTGTTTATTAGGTTTTTAAGGTTTGTCAATCAACGAAGTTTTCTTTCTATTACAGGATGGTCACTACGAGGAAGACCGCGGATCAGCCCGGAGTCGCAGGCAGTTCAGATCAGCAGGCTACACCAGACGTTCCGGCAGATCAGCTTCCAGTCGCGCCTCCTATCTTTCCACCGCTGCCCTCGACGATGATGTTTGATGGCGCTCAGGTGATGGCGATGTTCCACAATTTATGGAGGCCCAAACCACCAGGCTATACAGTTCGAGAGGCCCAGAGTCAGCAGGCCGCGCAGTTCAGAGCGACCATCGTCGACGCACTCAGGACTCGGGAGACGGCAGCATCGGCACCAGCAGCACCTCCAGCACCACGAGCACCGAGACCAGGGACGGCCAAGGAGTGCCAGAACCTCTGCCCAATAGACTTTTGGGGTAACGAGGGTATCGTCTATGCAGAGGAATGGCTGGAGAATGCAAAGAGGACCTTGAGGATAGCGCAGATCCTGGATGACTTGAAGGTAGAGGTGGCGAGCATGCGGCTGTTCGACCTTGCCAGTGCCTGGTACCGCGAGGATCCCCAGTTGGCAGCACAGCAGGTTTCTTGGACAGATTTCAAAATACTGTTCAAGGAGAAATTTTTTTCAGACATCGAGAGGGATGAGCTTCACATGCAGTTCGAGGCCTTGCAGCAGGGGACGATGATAGTAGCGGAGTACACTTCCGAGTTTACTAGGCTCAGTAGGTTTGCGGAGAGCCTAGTCAGAGCACTAGAGGACAGGGCCTGGAGATTCAAGAAGGGTCTGACCATGGAGCTACGTCATGCAGTAGCTATTAGCCAGGCGACTACCTACTCTAGCATCCTTAAGATCGCCCCTGGCAGTTGAGAAAGAGATGGACCAGAGGCCCAAGAGGGATAGGGACGTCGGCAGCAACAGTTACCAGGCGCCAGCGAATTGGGTGCAGATGCAGACTCCGGCGAGGCCACATCAGCAGGCAGCAGTTCAGCACCGTCCTGCCAGAGTTCCAGCAGCTCAGCATCAGAGGCAGCATGGTATCACTTGCACATATTATCATCGGCCGGGACACCACGTGGAGGTCTATCGCAAGAGGCTTGGACTTTGCCTCTTCTACGGGTCAGACGCACATCAGATGAGGGACTGCGCTCAGGCTACAGCTCGACTAGCAGGAGGACCCCGAGGAGCTGGAGGACCACCACCTGCACCATCCAGAGCATTGCCTGCTGCACCCCAGAGAGGAGGAGCTCTACCACCCCAGCAGCAGAGGTTTGTACAGCACCAGCAGCAGCAGAGGGAAGGACCACAGCGGGGACGTGCTTATGTCATGGCCGCAGTTTAGGAGGAGGAGGCAGCTCCAGATGTCATCACAGGTTCTGTTATCATTCATTCATTTCCTGCCATTGCCTTATTTGATTCTGGAGCCACACATAGCTTTGTATCATATGAGTTTCTGCATAGACACAGCTTCACACCCAAGCCTACTAGGAAGAACTGTCGGATTATGACAGGAGGAGGGATTGTGCCAGTCAGTGAGATGGTGGACTGCCCTATCACTATAGCTGAACGGGAGCTCAGGGCTCGACTTCTAGTGATGCCATTTCCCAGATTCGATGTAGTCCTTGGCATCAACTGGATGAGCGAGCAGTTTGTCGTAATAGACTGCTATAAGGGGAAGGTTACTTTCAGCCCGCCAGGACTTCCATCGTTCGAGATCAGCAGACGAGTCGCAGAGAGGCAAGAGGGAGTCTACTTCGGAGCAGTTACAGAAGACCAGGAGTTGCCGCACCCGTTGATTGCAGAGTATCTTGACGTCTTCCCCGAAGAGTTGCCAGGATTGCCGCCAGATCGAGATATGGAGTTCAGCATCGACCTAGTGCCCGGATCAGCGTCGAAGTCCCAGCATTGCTACAAAATCAACCCGAAGGAAGCTGCAGAGTTGAAGGCTCAGATTGATGAGCTGGAGGGCAAGGGATTTATTCGGTCCAGTGCCTCATCCTGGGGAGCACCGGTACTTTTTGTGCCCAAGAAGGATGGGACAGTGAGAATGTGCATCGACTACCGTGCACTCAACAACATCACGATCAAGAATAGATACCCGTTGCCGCGGATTGATGAGCTGTTTGATCAGCTTAGTGGAGCAAAGGTCTTTTCCAAGATTGACCTTCGGTCGGAGTATCACCAGATGAAGGTGCGGGAGTAGGATATTCCGAAGACAGCCTTCAACACCTGATACGGCCAGTATGAGTTCCTGGTGATGCCGTTCGGACTCACCAATGCTCCAGCAGTGTTTATGAACTTGATGAATAAAGTTTTTCATAAGTATTTGGACAAGTTTGTCGTAGTCTTCATTGACGACATTCTGATATATTCAAAGACGGAGGAGGAGCATGTGGAGCACCTGCGAATTGTGTTGGAGATTCTGCAGAAGGAGAAGCTATATGGGAAACTCTCAAAATATGAGTTTTTCTTGGACCGGGTGGCATTTTTGGGGCATGTGGTGACTGGTGAGGGAATTTTTGTAGATCCCAAAAAGATTGAGGTGGTTGAAGCATGGGCACCTCCCAAGTCAGTAGCAAAGATTCGTAGTTTCCTGGGGCTAGCAGGATACTACAGAAAGTTCGTGAAGGACTTTGCCAGGATAGCAGAGCCTATGACGAAGCTTACGTGGAAGGACGAGGAATTTATCTGGAGGGACGCATACCAGTCAGCATTTGAAGAATTGAAGAGAAGACTCACGACAGCGCCAGTTCTAGCTTTGCCATCGGGATTGAGAGGATTCGTCATCTACAGCGACGCTTCAGGGAAGGGTTTGGGATGTGTGCTTGAGTAGAACAAGAAGGTTATAGCTTATGCTTCTAGACAGTTGAGGCCCCATGAGAAGAACTATCCCACACATGACTTGGAGCTTGCAGCAGTCATATTTGCCTTAAAACTGTGGAAGCACTACTTATATGGAGAGCGAGTGGACATTTTTACGGACCATAAAAGCCTGAAGTATGTTTTCACTCAGAAGGAGCTGAATATGAGACAGCGCGGATGGATGGAACTCATGAAGGATTTCGACATCAATCTGCAGTACCACCTTGGAAAGGTGAATGTGGTAGCAGATGCTCTCAGTCGATATCCTGTTGCTATATATCTCACTATGGATCGACATCTACTGGAGGATCTTGAGAGCCTTGGGATTGAGATTGTTCTACTAGGATATGGAGGACAGATGATGCACATGCCGATACAGTTAGGACTGATAGAGAAGATCAAGAAGACCCAGTTTCTTGATGAGGGACTCCGGTGTCTCAGCGGCCAGGCAGAGGCAGGATTGCTCGACGACTTCACCATTGCAGAGGACGGATCCCTGAGGCACGGAACCCAGTTGTGTGTGCCCAAGGATTTGCGGGAGGAGGTGATGCAGGAGGCCCACCAGTCGCAGTATTCTATACATCCTGGATCTACCAAGATGTACAAGGACCTGCGGGAGTATGTTTGGTAGTATGGGATGAAGAGAGAGGTTGCCAGATTTGTTTTCAGATGCCTTGTGTGCCAGCAAGTCAAGGCGGAGCGCCAGAGACCAGCAGGACTACTCCAGCCTTTACCTATTTCAGAATGAAAGTGGGAGCATATCACCATGGACTTCGTCTCTGGATTACTGCGTACTTCCAGTGGCAAGGACGCTATCTGGGTGATCGTGGACAGACTGACGAAATCTGTCCATTTCATTCCGTTCAAGGTTGGGCTGTCGATCGAGAAGCTTGCTGACCTTTACATGCTTCAGATCGTGAGGATTCACGGGGTACCGGTGAGCATCATTTCAGATCGAGACAGCCGTTTCATATCACACTTCTGGAGGAGTCTACAGATGAGCTTGGGATCACAGTTGAAGTTCAGCACTGCTTATCATCCACAAACAGACGGGCAGTCCGAAAGGACCATTCAGACGCTGGAGGATATGCTACGAGTTTGTGCACTCGACTTCGGCGGTTCGTGGGAGGATCATTTGAATCTAGTGGAGTTTGCCTATAACAACAATTATCAGGCTAGCATCGAGATGACTCCGTTAGAGGCGTTGTATGGGCGGAGATGCCGCACGCCTCTATTTTGGGACGACGTTGGCGAGAGGGCTTTGCTTGGGCCAGAGATGGTGGTAGACTCAACCGAGAAGATCAGACTGATCAGGGATCGCCTCAGAGTTGCACAGGATCGACAGAAGTACTGGGCGGACAGCAGCAGACGGCCATTAGAGTTTGCGGTTGGAGATAGAATGTTCCTGAAGATCTCGCCGACCAGAGGCAACATTCGGTTCGGTAGAGGCGGGAAGCTCAGTCCGAGGTACATTAGGCCTTTCGATGTGACAGCACAGATTGGCGAGGTGGCGTATCGACTAGCGCTTCAAGCTAGCTTGGAGGGGGTACACAACGTCTTCCACGTGTCTCAGCTTCGACGCTACATTCCATACCCGAGCCATGTAGTAGACTACTCAAAGTTAGAGGTGGGTCCGAGCTTGACCTACGAGGAGCAGCCAGTGGAGATCCTGGACCGGAGGGAGAAGCGACTGCGAAACCAGACCATTCCTCTTGTCCGCGTCATGTGGCGACACCACTCTCTGGGAGAGTCCATATGGGAGCGTGAGGATGAGATGCGAGAGCGCTACCCTAGATTGTTTTTGTGATTGTATTTTAGCATTTTGATTTTAAATTTTCAATAAATATTTCAGGGTGTTTCGTGAATCAATTTTGAACTATTTCTGAATTTCGAGGGCAAAATTTTTCAAGGGGGATAGATTTGTAACTCCACCTTTTTAAATATTGAATTTTTTTTAGATTTTTATATTAATGATTTGGAATTTTATTATATTTTAATATAGGTGAAGTTCTATATAGATTTTAGTTATTATTTAGCTATGGGCTAAATTTCATTTAAACCTATCATGGGTTAGGGCCCATCACAGGCAGCCCAACCCATTGTCATTTAAATCCTGTGGAGAAGAGTTATTTTTCCTTCACTACTGAGTTCTTAGCAAGTGCCGCATTCTTTCAAATTTAATTTCCCTAACGGCCATGGCATGGCAGCCATGTGCTCTAACCGATTTTGCCAGGGAGAGTATTGGGATTTTCTGCCAAGTAATGACCTATTTCTCATGCTACTAGCTGCCTACTTAAGACCATTCTCTCCTCTCTGTTGTTGAACAAATTCTTCATTCACAACTTCATCTTCCCCCAACTCTGATCTAAATCGGCCATGGCGGAGTGAGCTCTGAGGATCGACCATTGCAATCGACAGGGCAAGATCAGTAAGTAATTTCCTTGACCTTCTTGTCTTCTTGACCAATTTGATCGTCCTGGAGATTTGGGCATGATCGAATCAACGACTGGATCATTCTGTTCGACTCTGGATCTGGTCGATCGACTTCGATCGAGAGTAGAACAGATCGATCTCTGATCGTTGTTCGACCATCAATTTTTCAAGGGGGAGAGAAATTTTTCAAGGGGGAGAGAAATTTTTCAAGGGGGAGAGATTTGTAACTCCACCTTTTTAAATATTGAAATTTTTTTTAGATTTTTATATTAATGATTTGGAATTTTATTATATTTTAATATAGGTGAAGTTCTATATAGATTTTAGTTATTATTTAGCTATGGGCTAAATTTCATTTAAACCTATCATGGGTTAGGGCCCATCACAGGCAGCCCAACCCATTGTCATTTAAATCCTGTGGAGAAGAGTTATTTTTCCTTCACTGCTGAGTTCTTAGCAAGTGCCGCATTCTTTCAAATTTAATTTACCTAACGGCCATGGCATGGCAGCCATGTGCTCTAACCGATTTTGCCAGGGAGAGTATTGGGATTTTCCGCCAAGTAATGACCTATTTCTCATGCTACTAGCTGCCTACTTAAGACCATTCTCTCCTCTCTGTTGTTGAACAAATTCTTCATTCACAACTTCATCTTCCCCAAATTCTGATCTAAATCGGCCATGGTGGAGTGAGCTCTGAGGATCGACCATTGCAATCGACAGGGCAAGATCAGTAAGTAATTTCCTTGACCTTCTTTGTCTTCTTGACCAATTTGATCGTCCTGGAGATTTGAGCATGATCGAATCAACGACTGGATCATTCTGTTCGACTCTGGATCTGGTCGATCGACTTCGATCGAGAGTAGAACAGATCGATCTCTGATCGTTGTTCGACCATCAATTTTTAATGAGCATTTATCTTTGGTTTAGCAATTAGAATTCTGATCACAATGTGTTTGGTTGTTTTCCTCCATGATTCAATTTGATCCTGCATGAAACTTGGTTGGAAATAGTTGATTGCATTCTCCTGCTCTGGATCTGTTTTCATTTCGATACCTCTTTGAAGCAATTGTTCTGATGATCTAACCATTCGGTCGAGCAACTACTCTGGGTGATTGTGTGGATTTTGAGTCTTCAGCAAATTACAGAGGTAAATTATTGTTGTGATTGAAGGTTCGATCGACTATTGGTAACTGTCAATCTATAAATTCTTGAGAATATCGTTCGATCCATTTAGTTTGATTTCTGATGATGTTCGATCCTTCGATCGATCAACCCTTATTCACAGGGGATCAGTCAATCCTACCAATTCAATTCTTCCACATAATCTACATGAGATTGATATCAGGATTATTGGTCATCTTTCCATCTAGTACATCTCAGGTAAATTCCTTAACTAATGTAGTTTAAGCATACACTGTTGTATTGGATTGTGGTTTTTACAATTTATTTATGGATTATATCAGTGATAGGAATTATCTAAATATCTGTGTTTAGTTGAAGTTTAAATCCTAATTTCATTTCAGAGGCTACAGTCATGTTGGACTATGTATGTGTATTTCCATGTCCTCCCTGTTCCATAGTCTAGTCATTAGTGAACATTCAATTCCTATTTCATGTGTCCAGACTGACTTTACTAGATATCCTTGTCTGAACCTTCAACATAAGAGGGAAAGACCATTAAGTTAGGGTGTAGGAAATTCTTGGAGACTGGAATTTATTGATAGTTCATACTTTAAATGCAGTGTTCTATTGGGGTTTAATGCCTGTGTTTGATGTAAGGTTTCAAATGTGAAATCAACCTAGGGATTGTGTTTATGGACTGATAGGTTGTGATATGTCAGTCATGTTTCAGGACTGACCACTTGAACCTGTTTTGTTTTAGATGACATTCTCTGATATTGACCTGGGATTTTGAACTGGGATTAAGGAATTGATAAACTGAACTAGAAAGAAGTTGGCCCTGTGGTAAAGTGCCAGGTTGTGATTATTCTTACAGACCTGGTGAACTGATTCCTGTGAATCAGTGTTTGGGTATTGTTCTTTTACTGCTGCTGGAGTTTGAGTATGATTTGAATGTACCAGTTTAGTTAGGATTATTGCATCAGAATAATAGAGAAACAGAGTATCTCACCTTTGAAAGTAGCACATTATTTTTCAGTTGACTGGAATGAAAATCAAATCAGGATTGAGATTTAGCAACTGATATGCATTGACATATTTTTGAGTTGTTAACTGTTTAGAGTTCGAAGGATATCTGATTTTAAATGTACATTGTTCTGATACTTGAACAATATCCAGCCACTGCTGTAGGCATATGTTAACAGTAGCACCTGTGTTAGGTTTGGACTGAATGTATTTTAGTAATGTCCTGTTTTGGATGAAGTAATGGACAGAGGGCTGTAGGGAGGAGCCTGGCCAATGAGTATAGAGTTTAGATGCTTTCCCATATCCTATTATCACCAATTTACAGTCCTAAGTCAGGCCCTTGAATTAGCAGTGGTGTAACACTATTATTTCCTAAAGTTTTAGTGCTCATAAACAGGAGGCAAGGGACTTTGATACTTAGCCTAGTGAGAATCCTGTATAGCCTAATATAGTTTACCCATTTTTATATGTGATTGGAGTTCAAGATTAACTTGAATACTATCTCAAGTTTCATTGAGAAACAATTCAGGTTTCACTGAGAATGGTTTATGTTAGAACTGGATATGAGGAAGAATGTTGAACAGTTGGTTTTGACTTAGGTATGAACTGTAGAACTGGACTGATTGTTCAGTTTCAACTGAACTAAATCACACCAGTGTTTAACTTTGTACTTAAGGTATTCCCTTAATGATTTTGAAACTTGAATTTGTACCACAGTTTATTGAGACACTACGAGCATTTTATGTTGTCCTGCAAAACAGAGAAAGAGAAGTAGGTTTTCTGTGAGTAGGAGCATTAGGAAGATGGCAGATATGTGTGTGCAGTTGTGACTGCATATAGAAGGGGAAGCCCTGTGTACTGTTACATATAGATGGTTGTATGTTGCCTCTCTGTGTGTGTATTATTTACCTATAAGAATGTGAACCAATTGACATGATCCATGGCTCCTTGAGTTTAAGGTTTAAACTAGGATTTAAGAAACTTCTACCATTGATTCAGTTTACTTTTTGAACACTTTTTATAACAAATTCATGTAGTAAACTGTTAGTATATAAGTACTTATTATTTAGGGTTCTTGCTAAGTTTAGAATATAGTTAATTACATTGATACTCTATAGGAAATATTATGAAGAGAGAAGATTTATATTAGAAGATCATCATGATTAGAATTGTGGATAACCAAGTTAGAAATTAGTCAGTTTATTAATTTATTGTAATTCATAAACAGGAGGATTCCCAGCTTTACCACCCTTTCTCGATCATCCGGAGATAGGCAAGTATACTCCTCTGATTTGTTCATTTTTTATGTCTTACATGTTCATTCTTGAATCTCCTTGATTGACACGATGTATCACGATATTGTCTGGTTTCATGTTCCATATATTACTTACGTCTGGGAGGGAAAATACTATAGATATGTGATCAAACCCTGTTACTACTCATATGAATAGCTTGGATTCCGTACCGTGCACGCGGGGCCAAAGTCGTACCATTTCAAGTTCATTGCATCTACCCAAGCCGATCACAATCTAGATGTATTTCACTATTGCACATGTCAGGATTCAGGTTGTATTTCAGGATTCATGGTTGTATCTCATGTTCAGGTTGTATTTCATGATTCAGGTTGTACTTCATGTTCAAGCTGTATTTCATATTCAGGACTCTTACCATATTCCCTGTTTTACTTTCAGTATTTCCTGTTCAGTTCATGTCTTGTTCTCATTTCCTGTACTTTATGTAGGACCGTTGAGCACCTCTAGAGGGGGGTGAATAGTGTGTGTGTGCAGCGAAAAATAATCACCAATTAAAAAATAAGAATAACTATGGCAGTAAATAAATGCAGTAAAAGATAGAGAGATCAAACTCAGTGACACAGCGATGTATACTGGTATCCCTCTGAGAGGACTAATCCAGTCTCGAGTACTCTTGCTCGATGTTAATCCACTATGGCACAAGCTAAATGAGAGCTTGCAGTCTCTTACAATACCGTGCTTGGTGACAAGTGCACGACCAACTTCACGACACCGTGCTTGGTGACGAGCGTACGACCGGCTCCACAACAAGAATATTTGCTGAACTTGGAATGACCTCTTTACAACTCTTAGACACCAAAAGACTCTAAATCAATGTAGATTACTGACTTTTGGCTAGGAGATGTATAGATGTGATTTGAAAGCTTTAGAACATTTGAAAACACTTGGTAAGTAGAGAAGAGAAGATGAAGAATGAATGAGTGATTTGAAATGAAAAACTCTCTTCTTTTTATAGGTGTTTTCAGGGACCGAACTCGGGCAGAGTTCTGGCAGAGTTCTGATGCAAATATTTCGCATAGAGACGTTGCTCGCAGATTTGGAGGCAACTGATATTTGAATTCAAGGTGACCGAACTCGGACAGAGTTCGGACCGAACTAGGGCCGAACTCGGTTTTGAGTTCTGTCTTGGGAAATTTTAAAATATTTGTCAAAATCTGTTTGTAAAAACAATTCAGAATATTTTGTAAAGATGAAATGGAAATATGTAGACTTTTTAGAAATTTTGACTGGGATAAACCTAAGCCAGTATTAACTAGTCGATTTTACAGTATAAGTCCTAGACTCAATAAAAGTAAAATACAGAATAAAATGTAAAAGACTCAAACTAAATCCCATTGAAATTCATCTTCAGATAGATAAAATCTTTGTTTGTTGATGCAGTACAACGCCCGTTGATATTGATTTCACATATGCCCTGAAATGATTAACAGCAGTTTGTATATTTTGTGTATTGACTTAAGTGCATGTTGATTATCAAAATCGGGTGTGACCATGGAATGGGCCAACAATCTTCCCCATTTTGATAATTGACAAACTTGAGTCTATACCAAAATATATCAAAAAAATAGAATAAACAAAATACCTGAGATGATTTGTTTCGTGGTTTTGTTTGGTTGGTTATAGATCTTCTCCCCCTTTGTCAATATAAAAATGACTTTGGCTCTCCCGTAATGTATGAAGCCAACAATAAAAACAAAAGATGAAGTGAAGCTAAAAGAGATACATGAACACAGCAGAAACAACTAATATGGAAAGAAAATGCTGAAATTTAGTACTAAAAATGTCTCACTAATAGTGCAAAGTACAATCATGAAATACTAAATATGTCTAACTAAGAAGTTTAGACAAAAAAAAACTACATCATAGCATAAGATCATTAACTAATAGCCTATCATGATCCATTAGCTGGGTCCGCATCACATAGTGGGGTCATCACCGCCAGGAGCATCAGGAGGAAAATAGGCTGCAGTAGGATCGAAGTAAGGAAAGGATGCCTCATCTCCGAACCTAGGACCAGTGAAGCCTGGGTGAGGTAGGATAGTGACCGGATGAACGGGATCCTGAGAAAGACTCCAGTGTAGATCCGCAATCCCGTTTCGCAACACCTGAGCCTGATAGATGTGGCGAAACTCCGAGTCAAGATAGGATTGATGACGTTGCACAGAAAGAGCAACAAAGTCATCAAATCTCTGATAAAATCCTGGATCAAATCCCGGAGCAGGGGCTGGAGCAGGAGTAGCATCAGGAGGAGGAGCCTCGGCACCGACATCAGGAGCAGGCTGAGCTCCAGGTGGCAGAGGTGGAACAGGGTATCTACGAGATCTGGTGAGCTCGACGGGAGTGGAGGAGTACGCACAGGTTTGAAGATCAATATCAAATCTGCGAAAGATAGCGGCCAGGTGCATAGGATACACCAGGTTGCGTCCTGCATTTCTGCAGTTCAGCATCCAGGCCATCATAGTTATTGAAATAGAAAAAGGAATACCAAAGTGAATGTGGTACATAGCAGAGAGTTCTAAGAAAGTAATCTCGTCAGTAGATCCTTTCTTAGGAAGGAGAACAGAGAAAATAAAGCGATGAAGTTCATACAAATTTTGATTCAGATGCTTTGAGAATACTCTGCGAGGAAGTGGATTTATGTGACAAATTAATTCCTTGAAGGAGACAAGGGTGACATCCTCTAGAAATTGAACATGATGAATATCTACCAGAGCTTCACCAACATCAGGAACATGAAAGTATTCACTGATATCGGTGGCACTAAACTCTAATTCTTGTCCAATAACGCATGAATAAAAGTTGTCGTTAGGTTTTACTTGCAGGTTGCAGTAAACATACGGACTGCATTGTCAAAAATATATTCAGCTACTTCGAAAAAATCTCGGTAGCCCAGATGATCGAAAGTAGGAGCATACTCAGAAAAAATTATAAATTAACGAAAGCTCCAAAACAAATTTTACGACCGAAAAAGGAGTCGAACCATAGGTCAGAGAATTCTTTGTCAGGAAACAAAGTTGAATCATAATCCTATGATCCTACTGGTCGTGCTGGACTAAAGAGACTCGCTGGAGTATAATCAGAGGAAGAGGATCCAGTTTGGTCAGTTGTTCCCTTTGACGCTTAGGAGCCATGAAAGAAAAGAGGAAAGAAAGTGGAATACCTTTAGAAAGGAGGAAGAAAGGAAGTTGGGTAGCCCACTGGATCTCCTAGAACACTTGCCAAGAGGGAGTAGGAAGTTGTTTTTTGGTGGAAAGAGACGAATTTTTATTGTGGTGAGTGAAAAATAGGAGAGGAAGCGGGGTTTATATAGGGACTAGGACCTGCTGTTCAGTTCTATAAATAAATATACCGCCGACCAAACTCGGCCCGAATTCGGTCCGAACTCGGTCAGAGTTCGGTCCGAGTTCGGCTACTTGTGTTTCCGAGACAATAAAGGCAGTTTTGGTAATTGAAACTCAACTTTATGACTTTGACTCCTATATTTAGTAACAGTATTACTTTAGTTTAGCTGTAGGGGTACTGTCCCAGCTAATGGAGGTTCACCGGGGAACTCTTAAATATCACGTCGCTTCGACCATAGTCGTGGTGACAGACAGACCCTTTTTAGGCTTGTGCTCCAAAATAATTTCTGTTAAATAAATTTCACAGTTTCAAGTCATAAAATTAAATATAATTACCATACTACATTATGAATCTGAAAATTCAAGCATACCGAGTTCTCGCCTCATTATGTTAAACCGATCTTCAGCCAATAATTTTGTGAATATGTCTGCTAGTTGATGATCTGTGTCAATGAACTCTAAGCAGATATCCCCGTGCTGCTGATGATTACGCAAAAAGTGATGACGTATCTCAATGTGTTTTGTGCGTGAGTGACAAATATAGTTCTTAGTCAAATTAATGGTGCTAGTGTTGTGACAACAATAGGAATCTTAGTGTAGTGCAGATTATGGTCTTCTAAGGTTTGCTTCATCCACAAAATCTGAGCACAACAACGACCTGCGGCGATATACTCAGCCTCAGTAGTTGATAATGCTACAGAATTTTGTTTCTTGCTAAACCAGGAGACTAAGACTTTTCCTAGGAAATGACACGTGCCGTTGGTACTTTTACGGTCTACTTTGCATCCTTCAAAATCCGCATCCGAGTAACCTATCAGGTCAAAGGATTTGGTTTTAGGATACCATAAGCCGACTGTAGAAGTTCCTTTAAGGTATCGGAAGATACGCTTAACGGCACTTAGATGTGATTCCTTAGGATTTGCCTGATAACGTGCACAGATGCAAACACTGAACATAATATCAGGGCGACTAGCAGTTAAATATAATAAACTACCAATCATACCTCGATACTTATGCTGGTCGACAGGTTTGCCACTTTTATCAGAATCAAGCTTCGTTGATGTAGCCATTGGAGTCCCGATTGGCTTTATGTTCTCGAAGTCGTACTTTTCAGTATGTCCTTCGTGTACTTAGCTTGGTTGATGAATGTTCCTTTTGAGTGCTATTTGATCTGAAGTCCTAGGAAGAAGTTTAGCTCTCCCATCATACTCATCTCAAATTCACTCTATATACACTTAGCAAAATCTTGACAAAGTTTTTCGTTAGTAGAACCGAATATTATGTCATCTACATAAATTTGCACAAGGAGAATATCATCATTCAAAGATTTGATAAACAAGGTAGTATCAACTTTTTCCTTTGAAAAACCATTATCAAGTAAGAAGGCACTTAGGCGTTCATACCAAGCACGAGGTGCTTGTTTGAGTCCATAGAGTGCTTTCTTAAGCTTGAAGACGTGATCAGGTTTTTGAAAATCTTCAAACCAGGGGGTTGTTTCACAAAAACTTCCACTTTTAAAAAACCGTTCAAAAATGCACTTTTCACGTCCATTAGAAATAATTTAAAATCATTAAAACATGCAAATACACAAAACATGCATATGGCTTCTAGTCTAGCAACAGGAGCATAAGTCTCATCATAATCAATTCATTCTTCTTGATTATAACCCTGTGCCACTAGACGTGCTTTGTTGCGTAGAACTTGTCCATCTTCACTAAGTTTATTTCGGAACACCCATTTGGTACCAATTTTGATTGACCAATAGGTTTAGGAACAAGTTCCCAAACTTGGTTTCTCTCACCTTTAGATACATCACCTATAATAAGTGTCTCTGGATGATCTGGTAAGAATTTTAATGAATTAACCTTTTGGGTCAGATCTTCCACAGGACTCTTCTCAGTCTTTGCATGTGATTCTTCATCATCACTATCGCTAGATCTGTGACTATTTAGCTCATCAAAAGTAACATTAATAGATTCTTCAACAATCATAGATCTTTTATTAAAAATTCTATATCCCTTACTCTTAGCAGCATATCCGAGGAATATCCCTTCATCTGCTTTAGAGTCGAACTTTCCCAAGTTATCCTTGGTGTTCAGGATAAGACATCCAAAAACTTTAAAATAAGAAATGTTTGGAATCCTTCCAAACCAAAGCTCATATGGTGTTTTCTTCGAGATAGGTCGAATTAACACCATATTCAAAACATGACAGACTGTACTAACAGCTTCTGCCCAAAAATACTTAGGAAGATTATGCTGATTCAGCATGACTCTAGCCATTTCGCTTAGAGTACGATTCTTCCGCTCCACAACACCATTCTGTTGGGGAGTTCTAGGACAAGAAAATTCGTTGTAATATCCACTATCATCACAAAACTTTTTAAAATCAGAATTTATGAATTCGCCACCATGATCACTTCGAATACGAGTAATCATGAAGCCTTTTTCGTTTTGTACCTTTTTGCAAAATATTTGAAATTCAAAAATAGCATCACTTTTGTTTGATAAAAATTAAACCCAAGTAAAGCGAAAGAAATCATCAACAATAATAAAGGCGTAGAGTTTACCGCCAAGACTAGCGACTCTACTAGGACCAAATAAATCCATATGAATCAACTGCAAAGGTCTAGAAGTACTTACAGCGTTGATGGATTTAAATGTAGACCTATGTGCTTTGTTCTTTTCACAGTCAGCACATACCATCTCTCTTGAATGGAATCTCGGGGAGTCCTTTTACCAATTTCTTAGTACTGAGTCGTGAGATAGTATCCATATTTGCATGTCCTAGTCTCATGTGCCATAGCCAGCTTTCATTTAGATTAGCTACTAGGTATCTTCCTGCATTATTAGTACTCTCCAAAAAGAAAACATAATGTTGTCTTCTCTAATCCCTTTATATACGGATCACCAGATGACATATCATATATGGTACATTTATCTTTCACAAAATTGATACCATAACCATTATCAGCCAAATGACTTATGCTTAGTAGGTTATATTTCAATTCTGTTACTAGACAAACATCTTTATTACTGGATAAGGAGAGACCTACAGTACCATTACCAATAATATTACCTCTTAAATTATTTTCGAAGGAGACATATCCTTCTTTCATCGATAGCGTAGCGAACAAATGCATCACCATCATATGCCGCGAACATCCGCTATCGAGGATCCATTTACTTTTAGCATGAGAGGGTTGAGGGTCCACCTACAAGACAAGTAGATGAATCCTTTGGTACCCATTTACTGAAGGGTCCATTCTGATTAGTTTTAGGTCTCCAAAATAAAGTGTGGTTGTCAACAAGTTTCCTTGCCAAGCAATACTGTGATATGTGTCCGTGTGTACCACAATAAGTACAAGTTAGTTTAGAACCAGATGTGGTTAAAACTGTGTTTACATGCTTGTTTGGTTTATTGGAGAACCTATAAGTGAAAGCATGATAATATTCGTGTTTCTTCTGTGCTTTCTTATTTTAGTCCTCTTAGGTGTATGCTTAGCATTAGGATTAAACTTAGGCTGTGTCACAGGTATTGTCTCTTTGCCTAACTTGATTTCTAACTTTTTAGAAATCGTAATAGACTCTTCATATCTAGAAGTCATATCTGAGAGTCTTTGTTCTGTAACTAAGTGCTTCTTCTTCTCTATGTCATACAATTCTTGCATCTTGACATAGTCTCTTTCTTTCTTTTCAATTTTGAGGATAGCCTCATAATAGTCTACTTTGAGTTTGGCTACTTCCGTGTTACCGGTAGTAGACGTCTCTTTAATATCTTCAATAAGATTGGACAGTCAGCTCTAATCGGTTGTGTATGCCTTAATCTCTTTTCGAGATTGTTTAACTTGTCAAGCACAGTTTTGTGATCTTCAAGTAATTCGCTAAAGGCATTTTCTAATTCATCGAAAGTAAAATCATCATGTGAGGGTTTGAGGATACCTTATCGAATGCCATAAGACAGATATGGCATTTCCGCAGGGTCTATCTTCTTCCTCTGTATCACTGGCATCGCTTTCATGCCAGATGCTTGTGTTTGCATACTTTCGACTGGTTGTTGCTTTTCTGCTTGATCTAGATTTGTCATATGGACTACTTTTCTTTGAAGTTGGGCAGTCCTTTCATGTGCCCTGTCTTCTTGCATCCAAAGAAAATGGTTTCATCATTCATTGCTTTCTTGGATATCTCTCTTCCTTCTGTTTGATTTCTCAAACTTTAGGAATTTCCTGAAGTTCTTCACAAGTAGGGCGTTCATCCCACTTGATGATTCTTCATCAGAGTCATTGCATGTTGATTTTCTTGCTTGAGCTTGAAGGCAATAGATTTTTTTTTGGAGTTGCTTCTTTAAATTCTTGCAAATCAATTTCATGGGTCATGAGCTTGCCCATAAGTGTTTCCAAGGACATAGTGGTGGATCGTTTCCTTCAATGATTACTGTGGCTTTTGGATTCCAGTTCTTGGTTAAAGCCCGCAGCACTTTTCTGATCTTCTCATGATTGCTGTAATCCTTACCAAGAGATTGCAAAGGATTAGTTATATCAAGGAAACGAGTGAACATCTGTGTAATTGACTCACCGGATTTCATCTTGAAAGATTCATATTCCTGTGTTAGTCTACTAATTTTGGATTCCTTCACTTGGGAAGTACCTTCATGAGTTACCTCAAGAAGTTTCCAAATTTCGTGAGACGTTTTACAGGTTGAAACTCTGTTGAACTCCGTTTTGTCAATTGCACAGAATAGTGCATTGATGGCATGAGCATCTAGACTAGCCTTAGCTTTTTCAGCTTCTGTGTATTTGTCATGAGGCTTGTCTACAAGCTGGCCTTCAACCACTGTGGGTGTTGGTTTCTTATACCATCAATGACTATAGACCAAAGATCAAATTCAAGAGATTTTAAGAGGAAAGTCATCCGTATTTTCTAATAGGTATAGTTTGTTCCATCAAATAGGGGGGGTCTATTTGTGGATTGCCCTTCACCGTTGAATATTGATTTCATGACTGCCATATATACTCTCTGAGGTTTGTTATATTAGAATATAACCTGCTCTGATACCAATTGTAGGACCGTTGAGCACCTCTAGAGGGGGAGTGAATAGAGTGTGTGTGTGCAGCAGAAAATAATCACCAATTAAAAACTAAGAATAACTATGGCAGTAAATAAATGCAGTAAGAGATAGAGAGATCAAACTCAGTGACACAGCGATATATACTGGTATCCCTCTGAGAGGACTAATCAAGTCTCGAGTACTCTTGCTCGATGTTAATCCACTATGGCACAAGCTAAATGAGAGCTTGTAGTCTCTTACAACACCGTGCTTGGTGACAAGTGCACGACCAACTTCACAACACCGTGCTTGGTCGAGCGTACGACCGGCTCTACAACAAGAATAGTTACTGAACTTGGAACGACCTCTTTACAACTCTTGGACACCAAAAGACTCTAAATCAACGTAGATATTATTGGCTTTTGGCTAAGAGATGTATAGGTGTGATTTGAAAGCTTTAGAAACATTTGAAATACTTGGTGAGTAGAGAAGAGAAGATGAAGAATGAAAGAGTGATTTGAAAAAATCAAAAAACTCTCTCTTTTATAGGTGTCTTCTGGGACCGAACTCGGACAGAGTTCTGGCAGAGTTCTGATACAAAATTTTGCATAGAGATATTGCTCGCGGATTTGGAGGCAACTGATATTGAATTCAGGTGACCGAACTCGGGCAGAGTTCGGACCGAACTCGGGCAGAGTTCGGACCGAACTCAGGCCGAACTCGGTTTTGAGTTATATCTTGGAAAATTTCAAATATTTGTCAAAAGCTGTTTGTAAAAACAATTCAGAATATTTTGTAAAGATGAAATGGAAATAGGTAGCCTTTTTAGAAATTTTGGCTGGGATAAACCTAAGCCAGTATTCACTAGTCGATTTTACAGTATAAGTCCTAGACTCAATAAAAGTAAAATACAGAATAAAATGTAAAATGACTCAAACTAAATTCCATTGAAATTCATCTTCAGATAGATAAAATCTTTGTTTGTTGATGCAATACAACGCCCTTGATATTGATTTCACATATGCCCTGAAATGATTAGCAGCAGTTTGTATATTTTGTGTATTGACTTAAGTGCATGTTGATTATCAAAATCGGTTGTGACCATGGAATGGGCCAACACTTTACATATATTCATGTTCCTTGATTCATACCATGATGTACATGTTCATTTTCTTGGATATACTTAGCTCTGCTCCTGACTAGGATATGTTGCAAGTGAGTTGGAGGCTCTGTGCGACACGTACTATGGCGAGGAGCCAATTAATGCAGGAGAGCTAGCTGGTGCAGCTCTTGAGTTAGAGGCTGCAGAATCCTAGAGCATACCTTAGTTTTCTATATTATTTTCCTTGTATTGAGACTAGTAGACTTACTTTCATATTGCTGGAATGTAATAGAATTCTGATCTTGTACTTTTACTCTGGGATACATTTTATAGATGCTGTGTTTTCATATTGTCTTGATATCTGGTTAGTTCTTCCTAGATTGGTACATCTTACTTTGTCGTGTCTAACGATAAAGGCTGGGTGTGTCCGACTCGTATCCGGTTATTCGGCAGCGGGTTGTGACAGGCTGTGACCTTTCATGCGAGGGTCGATCGATATCTTCCGTTGTGCTGTATGCCTGACATTTTCGACTACCGCTCCCTTCTTTTGGAGTGCTTTGACCCCTCTCCTCCACCTGTGCTATTCCATTAGTAATCATCCTTACTCCACCTCCTGCCATTTTTCCTTTGTTTGTACCTCGACCTCTACTGGCTTGATGCCTTTGCGCTTGGAACACAATGCTCTGGGCATATCCCGCTACGTTACTAGAAGAAGCCTGCTTTTTACCTCTTTGTAAGTTGGAACCTGGTGTCAGACTATCTAACCCAATATCGATCTCAAGCTCCATCCCATCCGTAGGCTCGAAGATCTGCTTCTCCCTACTGGCACTAGCACTGTCTGTTCTATTGGCCTCTTTTGGTGCCACCTCTCTCGTTTCCCCTTCCACATTCATATTGGTGTTTTCTTTATCTCGAGCCTCTTGGGTCGTTCCCCTAGGTTGAACTTCTTCTACGCCGTCCCCTTGTTTACATTCACTAGGAGCATGCCCGAACTGCCTACAATGGGTGCACGTGGGTGGAACCCATTCATACTCCACTTATTGGATATATACCTCGCCGCTCGAAACTTCGTACTCAACATACGAGGGTAGAGCCTGTCCCACTTCTATTTCCACAAACACCCTAGCGAATCCCATCATTGATCGAGCATTGGTTCTCTCATCAGCCTTAATTGGTTTACCAATTATGCTTGCAAGTTTCATCATCATATGCGGACTCCAGTATATAATAGGCAAGTTAGGAAATCTGATCCAAACTGGGACCGATCGAAGGGATTCTTTTTCGCATCTCATTTCCGACGTCCATCTTTTTATCATGATTAGACGCCCATCAAACGTCCATGGACCCCCTTGAACCACACGCTCCAGATCCTCCTCCATCCCGAACCGGACATAGTAAAATCCATTGCTACTGGAGAAGAATTTCATGCTCCCTTTAGGTTTCCATACACGATCAGCATAACCTCTAATATGGTTGTAAAAAGGACGACTGCCAAGAACATATAAGATCAATGTATTCCTCCAATATTCTTTGGTCTCCGACAGGTCTTCTTTCGAGAACCCTGCTCTATAAACGTTACCCACCTTCTTTGGAGTAATATATTGCATCTCTTCTTTCCCTCTCGTAGCGTCATTCCGAAGGAAGTCCGCCCACGACCTACCTTGTGTACCTTGCTCCATTGGTACTTTGCCCCTGACATCCGTACTTTGTCTACGCTGACTCTTCCTCTCCATCTCCTTCGTAGCTGATCCCGGCCTTTGTGTTTCCGTCGGTCGTGTCACCTTTGCTGGGTTTGGTACTTGACTCCAGCGAACACCGAGTCTTTCTCTCCCTGCCCCTGGGA
>JANAVB010038020.1:2437875-2492875 GCA_029216955.1 Iris pallida | reverse complement strand
TTTTGGATCCTTTTCTTATACTCTCTTTAGTTCTTGCAACTAATTAAACAAAGAATTTGTGTTTGTAATCCCTCTGTCCATATTGTGTTCCAAGAACCAAACAAACCCTTATGTTTTTCATCCAAAAAAAAAACCTAGGAGAAAATACGTCGACCGTTAGGGAGGTGACCGTGAGGGAGGTAATTGTAGCAAGATTGTGCATCCACTTACAGGTCCTTAGTGGAGGGTCTCTCAGGATTCAATCCAGCCACAGGTTCCTCTACGGCTACCTTGTTACGACTTCACCCCAGTCGAAGACCCCAAAAATTGATTCATGTCACCAATGCTTCGACCAGTCCCCAATTGGTTCATACCACCACTACAACAAAAAGGCCTATTAATAACGCTCGACAAGACGTATTGATGACGCCTGATACCTAAGTGTTATCAAAGTTCGAAATACCTTTTTTCTGTGACGGTTTGGGCTAATTCTGGATTTTTTATAACGTTTATAAAACAAAACGTCATTAATATTTAGAGCGGTGGCAAACTTATAATTTCTTCACTGTATAAAAGCTCAGTGGAAGAGAGAAAATTCATTTCTCATCCATTTTCTAACCGAGCAACATCTCTCCTCCTCAAACCTCTTCTCCTCCAATTTTCAACCCTAACCTTAATTACTCCGGCGATGGGCTCGACTACGCAGCAATCCTTCGGCGACTAAGCTATCGGTGCAGAGCCACCACTTCGGCAGCGTTCTCCTTCCTTTCCCCCAACTCCAAAACCCTAACCCTAGAGCCTGTTCTCTTCAAAATTAGGGCTAGGGTTTTTAATTTCTTCTTCCTCCCGACAAAAAATTGGGAGCGGGTTCGTGACGTTCCTCTCCGGCGTGGTCTGGTCCCATTTTGGTATGGAATTTCTTCTAACTTCTTAGATTCAATACGAATTTACGATTTTCGAGACGTTTACTTGAGCATTTCCAAATCAAGCAGGCCTACAAAAATCTGGCGTGAGGCCAATGGTAATAATCGGGGTCATCTGTGTGCGGTATGTAATTCTTCCCATAGTCGGGATTGGGGTGATAAAAGCTGCAGGTGAGTTCGGTTTCCTGACACTATATCCGTTGTATCGATACTTACTGATGATACACTGGCCCATTTTAATTATATATGGATACCCAATGCTTCTGCAAAATTTGCAGATGGCATTAGAGACCTGAAGATGCATAATTTGCAAGTAAAGGTTGTCTTACAGATCGGACGGAGGCTTTTTTTTCTTGAACTTCAAATTAGGATAGTCTTAGTTTAACCTAATATGAATTGTAGTAGCTGCCTTTGTACTTGGCCTCCCCACAGAGGACTAATAGACATGAACAACATTCTCTAGAACATTTCTAAGGATGTCCATTCTCTAGAACATGCCTAAAGATTTATAAAATTATATTCTTAATAGATGATAGAATTTTCGACATACTTCATTCATTTTGCATTGCACAGGACTCTTATAAACATTTCAAGCTACTTCTATAAGAGAAAAAGTGTTTGGAGTGGCTCAAATTTATTTAAAATTAAAGAATTATGTTTATCTATGTCTAAGTTTATTAGGATTCCTTTCTTGGTGTTTTATAGTTAATGTCGGATGATTATATATGTTTTAGAATTTGTATTTTTGCTTGTAAATATAGCTTCCTCTTTTTGTGAAGAACGAGAAAGAAAGAGAAAATAATTAAGATTTGGTAATTTTTGTCCCGTTTTGGTAAGGAATTCTTTCATTTGTTAGGGGCTTATATGTTTTTTTTTTTTCTCTCGGAAAAGGATTGGAAAAAAAAGAAAACTTACGGGTTCTACTTAGGTGGTTATTGGTATTTATTTTGTTTTGTGTGATGTGATCATTTTAATTTTTTGGACTTATAGATGATAATATGGTGTTCATATAATATATATATATATATATATATATATATATATATATATATATATATAAACTTCCGAGTATTTTTGCATATTACAATCGTATATTTCGTGTCAAAATATTCCAGGTGTAACTTCAACTACCTTTACCTTCAAGAACAACTGCCCCTTCACAGTGTGGCCAGGCACACTCCAAGGAGGCTCATCCTCCCCGCTGTCCCAAACCGGATTCGAGCTCGGTAATGGTGCGACGTCAACTCCCGTCACCGCCCCAATGGGATGGGTGGGTCGCATGTGGGCTCGTACCGGGTGCGCCACTGATGCTTCTGGGCGATTCTCCTGTGAGACAGGCGATTGCGGCACAGGAGTCGTATCGTGCAATGGTGCCGGAGGTGCACCTCCGGTGACACTCCTCGAGTTTACTCTCCAAGGAGACGGTGGAAAGGATTTCTACGACACAAGCTTAGTTGACGGATTCAACCTCCCGGCGTCTATTTCCGTCCAAGGAGGGTCGGGCGACTGCAAGACATCTGGTTGCCCTGTTGACATCAACGCACGTTGTCCTGCACAATTGCAGCTCAAGAATGGTGGCGGAGCCGTCGTAGGGTGCAAGAGCGCTTACGAGGCTTTCAACACCGACGAATATTGCTGCAGGGGAGCGTTCGGTACTCCGAGCACATGCAAGCCCTCAAGCTTCTCAATGATCTTCAAGAATGCATGTCCTGATGCCTACAGCTATGCCTATGATGATGCTTCTAGCACCTTCACTTGTACTGGTGCTGATTATTTGATCACTTTCTGCCCTTGAAAAAAATATTGGGCACATACGGAAGTAGTAGTTAATAATGATATCCCTCAAATAATTTCATATTTATTGTACTAAAACTTATGAAAATAATGAGGGATTGAATAAATTAGAATTAATGGCTGCATGTTTATGACAGAAAATGTTCCGCTAATTTGTCAGATATGTGAAATACCTTTTTTCTGATCTTAATGTGTGGAAATTTCAAATAATAAAGTATTTTTAAATGATATATAATCATATATTATGTTAGATTATAGACCATTGGCAATGCCAGGACCATAGTTAAGAATTCACACGATATAACCGTAACTTGGAAGCCTTAATTTGCAACAAGAACTATGTCAATGATAGATCGATGACACACTGGCCGTATGCTAGTGGCATGTCCTTCTTTCTGTGTATGCTCTAGCAACATCATTATTTTCAGTCTATTAATTTATAGAATGGATCCACGTACTTCTTTGGAAACTTTGGAGGGTGAGATGAGTCATGGGCATAGATTGTGATAATTGGAGGCCACCTGCAGTACACCAACACACTACTAAAATATGCTCTAATAACTACGTAATTTTGCGACGAATTAAAATAACGTCGCTAAATATCGAATATAGCGACTCCTTTCTGTAGACATCGCAAAACGTCGCTGAATAGCGACGTTCAGCGACATGAGATAAAATACGTCGCTGAATAGCGACGTTCAGCGACATATTATTAAATATGTTGCCATATATTAAAATGTTTGCGACGTCGCCTCTTGACGTCACTAACATTTTTACTTAGGGCACACTGCTTCCTTTTTTTCCCTCACTCGAACTACACATTTTATAATATGACAAGCCATGTTCATATATATCCCTTAACTAAGATCACTATGCTTCTTTTCGTCAAAAGCTAAATATCCATATATAACAGTATGAGCTACTACTGATTCATCCATATATAATTAATCTACAAAGACTGTGATGATGGGATAATGAAGAAGAAGAAGATGGAAACTTAACTTCTATACTTACAACATGCCACGGGCAACACATTATAAAATGTGTAGCAACAATAACAATATCTATATCTGCATATTTTGAAGTTTGGAAAACAACCAAGTAATATACAGATTAACGCTTAGATTGTTGGATATACTTGTCTTTATCTCCAAAATTCTGTATACAAAATAAACCAAAATTAAAAAATTATCGGCCTTCGGGGATGTCGCGCACGTAACACTGCCCTAAGAGTTAATCCGGATCTATGTGCAGACTTTTCTGAATGCTCCTAGTGGTAAATTTTTTGCTCTACTAGTATCCCGTCATCGCACACAACTCCTGGAGATTGACCCGAACTTAACTTGCCCAGCAAAAAAATTAAACAAATGATATGGAGATACAAGATAAAATTTGTTCTAAAACTTAGAGAAAGTAGAGGGAAGAAAATAGCATAGTGTAATTCTCCTTTTGTTTTTTTTTTCTTTCTTGTCTTAGACTAGCAACCAATGGAAATATATATAGAAAGCTAAATATAACCGCATGATTAATGGAGAATAATAAAAATTGATGAAGAATAATGGGTTGGACATTAATTGTCCGTTGGAATAATTTCTAACATTCAAGAATTGAGAAAGGAAAACGTCAGACATTGAAGGGAGAGTTGATTTTTGCATTAAACAGCAGCAGATATATCCAACAGTTCTCTACCAGTAGGGGTGAGCGTCGGTATAATTGATCGGTATTTGTTCAAATTTTTCGATAATTTTTATAATCGGTATTTAAAAAATGAATATCAATATCGTACCATTTAAAATCGATTTTTTCGGTTTCGATTTAATCGGTATTCGGTCGGTTTTTGTTCGGTAGCGATATTTTACTGATAAACATTCGATCAATCAAAACACTTATTATTATGGAATCTCTTAACCTAGAATTATATATATTTTTTACTTTTTTTAAAGCATTAAATTTTAAAGTCAAGCTTCTACCAATAAAGCAATTAATCAAATGTATTATAACAATATGTAACAAGTCGCGAACACTTTCAAATGAGCTTAAAAGATCAAACACGGTTACTAAGTTTAATCCTTAGCATAAGTTCAAGTACAACAAAATTTACGTCAAAATTCAATGAAAACACAAAAACATAAGCTCAAAAGATCAAAAACTCAACTTTTAGCGTTCTTAATATAACTTCAAGTCCACCAAAATCTATTTTAAGTTCTAAGAAACTGATTCTCAACTAAACAAAAGATAAAAATATATAAAAATGAGTTGCATAAAATTAATCACGAACAACATTCTAAAGAAGAAAAATGAATATATATATATATATATATATATATATATATATATGAAAAGGCAAAAATTATATTGATCAACGATAATTACAACTTAGATCTATCCCAGATTACAAAATGAGTCATCTGGGATCTAAGATATCTATGTCAGCATCTATATTTCTTTGTACAACAAAAGTACTAAGGGATCGGCCCTCAAAGATACACCGGTTTCGTTCCCCCAGACGTGCCATACCACCACCCCAAATATAATTCTAAGACGACGATAACCTCTCGTTCCGTTCCCCTTCTGAGCTTTAATATCATTTAAGACCACAATAAGCTCTCTACAAGTATGTTAGAAAAATGTATATATATATATATATATATATATATATATATATATATTTTATATATATATATATATATATATATATTGAAAAAAATATATATATATATATTGAAAAAAAGGTAAATTTTATTCCAAAATCCGACAATACTCATACAACATGCAGACAAGATGGTCGTCCACCCGTCAGTCAACCATTTCTTTTACATCAAACTCCACATTGTGAAGGATACCAACTGGAGGTGTGATAAATCCCTCGAAAATGTGCCGATTCCTCTCCCGCCAAACATAACAGACAGCGACAGCCGGCCGAATCCTCGCAGTCTTGAACCAGACCATGCCTCGCCCTCTGCAATCCCGAATACCCGTAATGATTGCTCCAATCGACCTGCCAGAAATACCTCCGCCCAACAGACGATTCTGCTCAGACCATATGGACCAAGCAACCCCTCAGTCAAAAAATAGATGGGTCATCGATTCCTCCTCCAAATCACAGAGTGCACACTTCGGATTGAGGCCCTAGATCCCGAAAGATATGAGTCTGTCCCTGGTCACAAGACGACCAAGAAGCAAGCGATACATATATAGCTGCATTTTCCTGGCCAGATCCTTGCACCAGATTGGCACTACGCATAAGGTTGTAGCCACTCTAGAAGGTAAACCCCCGAGGTAGTACTTTTAGTCACACCAGGCGGATCCCAGACCCAAATATCCTCAAACTGGGAAGGATCAATCACAATCCCACGAATAATCTCACCAAGCTCCTCAGTATGGCAGTAGGATTCCGGACTCCAAGCACCATTCCTGATGATGTGCTTACAAGTCAGACCTCGGCCCGCCTCCATGTGATCTCGATCTCCCAAAATGTCTACTAGAGACTGATGCTCAATCTAAGGATCCAGCCATAGGTCAGTTCCAGCCCCATCACACATGACCCTCCTGATAGCCGATTTGAGAACAGCTCTACATCTCAGAATTTGTTTGAAGGTCACAGAGTGGTTGTTGTCAATACCACACCTCCAAAAGTTGCCATTCCTCACATAACGAGACTGCATCCACTCTACCCAGAGGGATCTCCCTTTGATGAACCGCCATGCCAGTTTCAGGGCCGAGGTATCCCTGATAGCCAACAGAGGACGGAGCCCCACACCTCCCTCCTTCTTCGGCCGACAGAGCTGATCCCAAGAAATCGCATGAAGGCCCCCCTCCAGATGAAATCAGCACAGATCCTTTCAACTTTCCTGATAGTAGCCACGGGTAGCAAAGTAGACTGTAGCCAGAACTGGGCCAGGACAGAGATAACCGATCGGACTAACTCGATGTGCCCCCCAAAAGATAACCCGGCAGCTTGCCAACCCTCTACTCTCCGCTGGACATACTCTACCAGGCTATAGCAATCCTGGTCTTGAGCATAATTGACTGTCAATGGGACTCCCAGGTATTTCACCGGGAGCTCACTTTTCTCCACTCCCAGAGCATCAGCGCGCTCCTCCTTCTGAAGGTAGGATGAACTGAACTAGACCCTGCTCTTCTCTCTATTCATCTGAAGCCCGAGTGTGATTCCAGCTCACCCATAATCTCCGATAACGTGTTCATACCCTCCAACGAAGGCTGAATGAACACCAGAAGGTCGTCAGCATAAATGAGATGGATGATCGGAGGCTCAACTCTCCTGTACAATGGGACAATCCTCCCAAAATGGATCGCCCTATCCATCAAGCAGGTGAAGTACTCCATGACAAGCGTGAACAGATAAGGTGACAGGGGATCACCTTATCGGAGACCACGGTTGCTTTTGAAGAATCCATATGGAATAATCTGGATAAGGACCGAGAAGGTGGGGGATGATATGCACTCCCGAATCAATGCAACCCAACGATCATCAAACCCCATAGCAGTCAGAAGGTGGCATAAGAACTCCATGTTAACCATGTCATTAGCCTTCCTCAGATCCAGCTTCACACAAGCCTTCTTTCCACCAGGTTTGTTGAAGTCCCTCACCATCTCATGAGCTAGAAGGCTATGCTCAGCTATAGATCGCCCCTTGATGAACGCCGCCTGGTTCGGGGAGACAAGGTCCTGCATGATCTCCTCCATACGCCGGCTCATAAGGTGCGTAATTATTTTGTAAAGATAATTACATCACGCAATAGGCCTGAAGTCCACCAGCGAGGTCGCCCCCTCATTCTTAAGAACCAAGGTCAAAAAAGTGTGGTTCAGCTCCTTCAGCAGTTTTCCCTCAGAAAAGAACTCCTGGACCGTCTCGAGAACCGGGACCTTCATAATATCCCAATGACGTTTATAGAACCCACTGCTAAATCTATCTGGGCCTAGAGCTTTGTTCGGGTCCGCATTCTTGATAATGGCCTCCACCTCCTCCATAGTAACAGGGGCAAGCAGGAGGCTATTCCCATATGGGGTCACCAATCTCTTCGTGACTACATCTGGGAACACCGATAGATAATCAGTCTGAAAGTATAACTCAGAGTAATACCTGACCACCTCTCCTGAGATCTTGGACGGCTCCCCAATCAGATTACCCTCAGTATCAAAAAGCTGAGAGATGATGTTCTGATGCTGTCTGGTGCGAATAACATCGTAGAAGAACTTGGTACATTGGTCACCATTCTTAAGCCAGGAGCATTTAGCGCGCTAAGCCGCACTAATCTCCTTCTGAATCCGAAGAGTATTGACTTTCCCAATCAGCTCCTTCTCTCTAGCCGTAAGCTCCCCATTTAACATGTCAGATTGCATAGCATGCTGGATGTCCCGAAGCACCGCCTCCTTGTCTTCAAGAGAGGACTTGGGCAAACCCTTCACCCAAGACCGTAAAGCCTTCTTCGTGGATTTGATCCTGTGTGCCATCTGATACTGAGCAGTCCTTACAACCTGATGAACAAGACCCTCCAAAATTGTCTCTGAGTAACCTTCAGAGAGAAACCAGCTGTTGTTGTACCTGAAAGGACGGGGCCGAACTGAAGGGATGGAAGAGAATCCAACCCTGATAGGGGAATGATCACTCGTCCCAGCGGCTAACCCCTCAGCCAGAGAATGAGGAAAGCGGCAGAACCACTCCCCATTGCCCAGGGCCCTATCCAACTGACAAGCAACCCTGTTCCTGACTGCTTTATTGTGCCAGGTCCAGATATACCCCAAGCACGAAAGAGTCTGAAGGCCAGACTAGAGAAGACAACTCTAAAAATCATGCAAGATCGGATCTGGAACCGGTTTGCCACCCATCTTCTCCCCTCTGTGTAAAAGAGCGTTGAAGTCACCCATCAGGAGGAGGAAAAGGTGAGAGGAAGCAGCAACGGATGCCACTCTAGCAATGTCACTCTATAAGGCCTTCCGACGTCTCCTGTCGTTATGTCCATAGACTGCTCCCAATAAAAATCGAAAGCCACCTTTGTTCGTAAAAACGATGGCAATTAGCTGCTCCGATATCAAGACCAAGTCTCCATCCCAACACTTCGAGCGCCATCTGACCCAAATCCTCACCATATCACAAAGAACCAAGTTGTGCAACTGGCACCAATGGTTGGGAGTCCGACGGGCAAGAGTCTTTTCCTCTTTAATCTTGATTTCCAACAGAACAGAGATATCATATTTCTTCCTGTGTAAAACTTCACAAATCTTCCTCCATCTCCCTAGTGAGCACGCACCCCTCATATTTCAGGCTATAATCGTCATTAATTAATAAGTGAGGGGTCCCCCTGTAAGTCACCTGAACTGGTACCCGGGGGTGGTACCACTTCAGTCTCTGTCATTTCCTCCTCCACCTCAACAGTAGGGACCGACTGGGTGGGGACCTGAGTAAGCATCAGGACCCAGGCTGGATTGTCAACACAAAGCTCCTCTCCCGTAACCGGGGGTAACCCCCCCACTAGGGGGACCATCCCGCAAAGGACCCGCCCGCCTCTTCCAGCTATAAACTTGCTCACTAGCCGATCCGCCAACTCCACTCCCCTCAAGTTCCGAAGTCACCATGGCTCTGGTGACCATACTCCTCTGCGCTGAGAAGACAACCATAGCTCCCCCAGGAGGAGTCGTCGCAGGCAAGATAGGAAGGCTCTGACTCCTAGCCTCCTCTATCGGGTGGTCTTCCTCCCGCATACTATCTCCCTCTCTGTCATCCCCGGGGGCAGACGCCATCATCCGAGAGGGGCCAGGGGACTCAATAGTAGCTGGTGTCGCCCCTCTGTGATCCTCTAGACGGGCATGCGCTATCAAGATGCCGAAAACAAGCACAATAAGAACAGGTAGGGGGCACCGATTCGTACTCCACTATCTGAGTAAGTACCTTACCCGAAGGAACCTCATACTCTAATACGCTCGGCAGCTTCCCTCTATCCTGGATCTCTACGAACATCCGCACATACATCAGCCTCGATCGGAAGGCTGTAGCATCATCCGCCTTAATCAGCCTTTCTACCAAACTAGCAAGTCTCATGAGCAGAGGAATGCTCATCGCGCCGGGAACTCCGGGAAGCGGATCCAGACCGGAATGGCATTGAGGACTTCCTTCTCATATTTCAGGACCGGGGTCCACTCCTTCAGGATAATCAGCTCCCGTCGAACGTCCACGGCCCACCCTAGAGGATTCTGGCAATATCGTCTGCTAGCCCGAACTTTACATAGTAGAAGCCGTTCTCCCTAGAAAATATCTCCATGCTATCCTTCGACTGCCAGACCCGTACCGCATACGCCCGTATCTGACCATAAAAGGGTTTGTTGCCCAGAACATATAGTACCAGCGTATTCTTCCAGAATGTCGTCACCTTGGCAATCTCCTCCGTAGGGAACGTGGCCCGGAAACTACCTTCAACTTTTTTACGGGGGACAAACTCCATGGTTGTGGGGCTTGCCGACCCCGCTGGATGCCCGATGATGGAGAAGGCCTAGTCCCCTGGCTACCCGAGTCCACCGCCTTGCCCTTTCCTTTGTCCGCTACAGCCGGTTTAGGTTGCCACCCAACCGTTCTCCCACCACCACCAGTAACCACCCGAGAGGGGGGCCTAGTCGCATTCACCGAACTCCGCGGCCTCATCCCCTCCCCTGGCCTCCTATCAGATGGGTTGCGTGCCCTCAAGGGGGTTTGAATGCTGTCCTCTTTTCCTCCTGACTTTTTGCTTCGGCGACGCGTAACCGTCGTCCATCCCCCTCCCTCCATCTGCCCCTCGTGAGATCGGGATCCAGATCCGGGTTGGAAGTTCCGAACTTCCGGGATCTCGGGAACCCAAGAAGACCTTTTCGACGACCCATCCACTGGATGGCCACCATCCACGGCGTTGCCGACCATGGGCCGCCGGCTCCCAGCCGTATCTCCTCCACCCGCGCCCCTGACCGGAGTGCCGACCGACCCAGCCCCTTGCGAGCCTCCCCCGCCCACCCTGCCACTGCCACTGCCCTCGTCGTCGTCTCCCGTGCCGCCCATGGCCGGCCCGCCGTCGGCCGTGTCGCCACTGTCCGGCCCTCCGCCGCCGAGTGCACCGGGGTCCCAGGTGATAGGGGTGAGCATTCGGTTAATTCGGTGTAAAACCGAACCGAATAAGAAAAACCGAATTCGACCGAACCCGAATAAACAAAACCGAAACCGAACCGAAACAACTTAAAACCGAAGTAAACCGAACCGAATTAAATCGGTTCGGTTTTCGGTTTATTCGGTTCCCATAAATTTTTCAGCAAGCTGGCCATGCTCACAAGCAAAGCCCAAGAAAAAACATAATTATTATCAATTAAACTTTTTGTCGGACAAAGCCCAAGCAAAAGCCTAAAAGCCTGCTGGCCATGCTCACAAGCAAAGCCCAAGAAAAAACATAATTATTATCAATTAAACTTTCTGTCGGGTAAAGCCCAGGCAAAAGTCTAAAAGCCTGCTGGCCATGCTCACGAGCACAGCCCAAGCAAAAGCCTAAAAGCCATGCTCAAAGTGACATGCTATAACTCCCTTTTATAAGGGAGTGTTGCTCCTCTTCCTCTTGATGTTTCCGATGTGGGACTAAAATGTTCTTTGAAATAAATTGTTAAAGGGAGTGTTGCTCCTCATCAGCTCAGCCTCCTCTTGTTTTCGATGTGGGACTAAAATGTTCTTTGGTATAACACAAAATAAATTGTTAAAGGGGAGGGGAACGGTGGGAATCGAACCCCTAACCTCCTGCACACTATCATTTGCTCACTACCAACTGAGCCATCACAAGCTTTTGTTACAAAGTAGAATCTTGTTATATATATTTCTTGTTATTCGGTTTTCGGTTCTAAACCGAAACCGAACTCCAAAACCGAAACCGAAACCGAATAAGGAATTTTAGCATTTTCAAAACCGAAACCGAACCGATTATTTTTAAAACCGGACCGAATTTCTTATTCGGTTCGTTTCGGTTCGGTTTTCGGTTCAAAACCGAATAATGCTCACCCCTACCAGGTGAGGGACCGCCTAGGGTTCGCTCCCGATCGCCCAGGCATCGAATATATATATATATATATATATATATATATATATATTTTATATATATATATATATATATATATATATATATATATATATATATATATATATTGAAGCAATGTGTAATTTTGGTGAACTCACCCCCACTGGGTTCGAACTCCGACCACTTGGGCCATATGCATCTTTCTTAACCACTAGGCTAGAGGTAATGCTAGAGGTCATTTGCTATATATATATATATATATATATATATATATATATATATATATATATATATATATATATATATATATATATATATATATGGAAGCGGATCAAAAGTTCCCTTAGAAAACCCCCTAAAAACCTCACTCACTCTTATCCGTAATTTAATGTTAATATTAATGTTAATATTAACATTAAATACTAAAATTAACATTAAACTTAACATTAAAATTAATATTAACATTAACATTAATATTAACATTAACATTAACATTAATATAAAAATAAAAATAAAAATTAATATTAACGTTAATATTAACATTAATATTAACATTAACATTAAATTACGGATGAGAGTGAGGGGAGTTTTTAGGGGTTTTTCTAAGGGGGGCTTTTGAACCGCTCTCTATATATATATATATATATATATATATATATATATATATATATATATATATATATATATATATATATATATATATATATATATATTTCAATAAATCCCATGTAAAAGTTTGTATCGATATATCCCAAATCTGAATCATTGGATCAAGATCCAATGGTTCAGATTAAAGCTGAAGTCAAAGTAACATGTAAAGTCAAAGTCAAAGTAACCACCTTTCACAATTTTCAATGCATTTTTAATGCAATTATTTGGGATGTATTGATACATCCCATGTATTGTAGATATATATTTTGGAACCAGGTAAATTGATTCTGGAATCGCTCCTACTGGGATTCGAACTCCTGACCACTCGGGCCGCATGCATCTCTCTTAACCACGAGGCTATATGTATTGTAGAAGGACCATATTACACTTAAACTGCTACCACTACTATTATAACATATTTTAGTATTCGGTTCATAATTTTTGTTCAATTTTTCAGAATATTTTTAATCTGGAATCAGTTGATTTTTCAGTAGCGGTGGGTATTTGCACACCACGGTCTACCAGTATCTTTTGTTTGGTCTAGTATAATTTGAAGGAAAAAAGGGTAAAGTGCATTTAAACCCTCCCTAGAGTTGCCTTGTTCGCAAAATAAGACTCCTTAGACAAAAAATACAGTTTGGCCCCCCTTAGTTCGCCCGCGCGAGCGATTTACCCCCTACCGTCTATTTTGCCGTTAAATGGCTGTTAACTTTCAAAAAAAATTAAAAAAAATGCCTAAACTATCCCTCCCCTATTTCCCTACCAGCCCCCCTCCCTACCCCCCGTACACCGGCCAGCCCCTCCGCCGGCCGGCCTCCTCCCCCGACCATCCCCCTCCTCCCTCCGCCAGCCCTTGCGACCCCCCCCCTCCTCCTCCCTCCGCCAGCGCCCCTCACCCCGACCCCCCTCCTTCCCCCGACCCCTGGCCCCTCCTCCCTCCTCCGGCCAGCCCCTCCGCCGGCCGGCCTCCTCTCCCCTCCTCCCTCCGCCAGCCCTTCCGACCCTCCCTCCTCCTCCCTCCGCCAGCCCCTCGACCCCCCTCCTCCCCCCGAGCCCCCCCTCCTCCTCCGCCGGCGAGCTCCCCTCCCCCCACCCCTCCTCCCTCCGCCGGCGAGCGTCCGCCCCACCACCGGAGAGAGGGGGGGAGAGTGAGGGAGGGACAAAATCATCTTTTTAGACAATTTTTAACGGTGGGGGGGGGGGGGGTGTTTTGAGCATTTTTGTAACATTTTGGATTTTTTGAATCATGGAGTCTTTAATTGCATTTTCGTAACATCTAAGAGAGGTTTAGTTGCACTTTACCCCAAAAAAATCACGTGATAAGAAAAGTGAGACCTAGTAAACTATAAATATAAAACGTAGTCTATTGTTTAATTAACATGGGTTCCACTTGAAAGAAAAATGTTATGGTTATGTGAGTTTCTAAAGTTCATGGTTCAGAACTCCTAGATTAAAAAATCATACATGGATAGGGGACAGAGACCAAATTTTTTGGATCCTTTTCTTATGCTCTCTTTAGTTCTTGCAACTAATTAAACAAAGAATTTGTGTTTATAATCCCTCTGTCCATATTGTGTTCCAAGAACCAAACAGACCCTTATGTTTTTCATCCAAAAAAATAATGATAAATTATGCCGACCGTTAGGGAGGTGACCGTGAGGGAGGTAATTGTATCAAGATTGCGCATCCACTTACAGGTCCTTAGTGGAGGGTCTCTCAGGATTCAATCCAGCCACAGGTTCCTCTACGACAACCTTGTTACGACTTCATCCCAGTCGAAGACCCCAAAAATTGATTCATGTCACCAATGCTTCGACCAGTCCCCAATTGGTTCATACCACCGAGATAGACCAGGAACTCCAGCCTTATGGATAGCTTCTACCCAGCTCTTTGATCCACATTCATTGTAGCGCTCTTGTAGATCCGTAGTCGTTCAGGTTAACGTCAAATTCCTATATCATCAAAAAAAAATTTCTTTTCTGGTTCCCTCCGGTCGCCTCTCTTTTCGGAGCTAGGCTTGGTTTGATTCCATCATATATGATTGAGTTGCGAAAAAATCTTGATATGTATCCAACATCTGAACTGAATTCTTTTTGTTAAAGAATCTATTTATTGTTACTCGGGAACAATTATGAGATTCTCTGGAAAAAAAATACGAAATTCTATCAAATTTGAAAAAGGATGTAGCTTGGTAGCGCGAGGGGTCAAAAATCTAAGCAAATCATCTCATCCCTACCCGTTACTTATCCTATGAGCAGTAACTTGAAATCGCCGGAGCTCGATGAGGTGGCCACAGGAGGTGGATGAGCAAATCACTCGCAATCTTGGAGGGATGATCGGAGATGGCTTGTAAAAGTGTGTAATGGAGACCACCTCATCCCTCTAGGGAAGGAAACCGTTAGGGACAGTCTCTGGTAAACGTGGACAACCGTGCTTGCCCGCGTATGAGGGTGCACGTGGTTTAATTACTTCATGCGCGCATACGCACGTGGGTTAAGAACGCGCTAAGCCGTTACTTAATATTATTCGACCAAAAGGAATTGAATGGTTTAAAGTTGAGTAGAGAGATACCCTTATCCGAAATGGAATGCTCGACCATAAATAGAATCGGAAGTTTACAAGCATATTAACTTAATATATGCTACAAAAGAGGCAAGTCACAAGTCAAGCTAATTAAATTACCACAAAGAGGCACGGTGTTGGAATAAAATATGCTAACTCGATCTGCTGTAAGAAGTCATAGTGTTGAGGGCCATCCAGGCGATAATACTATTCTTGGGGATATGTATGTAGACTAACATTTTATCTCCCAATTTTTCTATCTTTTCTAAATCAAACATAAAACTTCTTCCAAGTTATTGCTAAGTTCCAAGAACCAATCCAAGAACCGAACAACCTCGAATGGTTTAGTAACTGGATTCCTCCTATCCTTACTCAATGTACATATGCCTTTCTCGTAATATTCTTAAGTGTAGACTTTATATTTTATTTTGTTAAAATTATATTCAAATCATATTTAAATTATATTAAAATATTTTAAATATGATTTGAATATATTTTAATTATGATTTGTTATAGATACTTTTTAGAATTTTGGATATATATTTAGAAAGATCATATCATGTAGTTAGTTTAAATATAATTTAAATGTTAAATATAATTTATGATATGTTATATGTTCGGGTAGCTAGAAGAATTTTAATTTTTTTCTTCTTAACTACACGAGGATAACATATGCAATAGTTAATTTTTTTTTAAACATTTTTCATATTAATTAATTGAGAATATACATACGACTTAGATGGTTATTTTTAAGTCGTGTATTATAATAATACATAGAGATATTATTGATAAAGGATAAAAAAAGAATTTATTTCATATATTAAGGAATATTCTTTTTCACTTGTGTCATTGGCCGGTAAATATTATAATCTTCTATTTAGAAAGGCTTCTCGTGTTTAACTTTGCAAAAATGTGCGGTGGCCGCGCACAGTACTCGCGTACTCGCGCACGCCACCGCCGCATCACCCTCCCACCCCCTTCCTCCTGCTTTACCGACCACCGGCCACCGGCGCCTCCAACCCTCCCCTCTCGTGCTTCGCCGAACTCAGCCGTCTCCCCCTCCTTAATTGCTAGTCTTCAAGTATACATGATAAAATTCCTTCACCAAGATTAATTCATTTTTTTCTCTTTTAGTATATACTTCTGAGTATTTTTGCATATTACAATCGTATATTTCATGTCAAAATATTCCAGGAGTAACTTCAACTGCCTTTACCTTCAAGAACAACTACCCCTTCACAGTGTGGCCAGGCACACTCCAGGGAGGCTCATCCTCCCCGCAGTCCCAAACCGTATTCGAGCTCAGTAATGGTGCGACGTCAACTCCCGTCACCGCCCCAATGGGATGGGTGGGTCGCATGTGGGCTCGTACCGGGTGCGCCACTGATGCTTCTGGGCGATTCTCCTGTGAGACAGGCGATTGCGGCACAGGAGTCGTATCGTGCAATGGTGTCGGAGGTGCACCTCCCGTGACACTCCTCGAGTTTACTCTCCAAGGAGACGGTGGAAAGGATTTCTACGACACAAGCTTAGTTGAGGGATTCAACCTCCCGGCGTCTATTTCCGTCCAAGGAGGATCGGGTGACTGCAAGACATCTGGTTGCCCTGTTGACATCAACGCACGTTGTCCTGCACAATTTCAGCTCAAGAATGGTGGCGGAGCCGTCGTAGGGTACAAGAGCGCTTGCGAGGCTTTCAACACCGACGAATATTGCTGCAGGGGAGCGTTCGGTACTCCGAGCACATACAAGCCCTCAAGCTTCTCAGTGATCTTCAAGAATGCATGTCCTGATGCCTACAGCTATGCCTATGATGATGCTTTTAGCACCTTCACTTGTACTGGTGCTGATTATTTGATCACTTTCTGCCCTTGAAAAAATATTGGGCACATACAGAAGTAGTAGTTAATAATGATATCCCTCAAATAATTTCATATTAATATATATATATATATATATATATATATTGTACTAAAACTTATAAAAAATAATGAGGGATTGAATAAATTGGAATTAATGGCTGCATGTTTATGACAGAAAACATTCCGCTAATTTGTCAGATATTGTGAAATACCTTTTTTCTGATCTTAATGTGTGAAAATTTCAAATAATAAAGTATTTATAAATGATATATAATCATATATTATGTTAGATTATAGACCATTGGCAATGCCAGGACCATAGTTAAGAATTCACACGATATAACCGTAACTTGGAAGCCTTAATTTGCAACAAGAACTATGTCAATGATAGATCGATGACACACTGGCCGTATGCTAGTGGCATGTCGTTCTTTATGTGTATGCTCTAGCAACATCATGATTTTCAGTCTATTAATTTATAGAATGGATCCACGTACTTCTTTGGAAACTTTGGAGGGTGAGATGAGTCATGGGCATAGATTGTGACAATTGGAGGCCACCTGCAGTACACCAGCACACTACTAAAATATGCTCTATTAGCGACGTAATTTAGCGACGGCTTAAAATAACATCGCTAAATATCGAATATAGCGACTCCTTTCTGTAGACATCACAAAACGTCGCTGAATAGTGACGTTCAGCGACATGAGATAAAATACGTCACTGAATAGCGACGTTCAGCAACATATTATTAAATATGTCGCCATATATTAAAATGTTTGCGACGTTTAGCAACGTCGCCTCTTGACGTCGCTAACGTTTTTACTTAGGACACACTGCTTCCTTTTTCCCCCTCACTCGAACTACACATTTTATAATATGACAAGCCATGTTCATTTATATCCCTTAACTAAGATCACTACGCTTCTTTTCGTCAAAAGCTAAATATCCATATATAGTAGTATAAGCTACTACTGATTCATCCATATATAATTAATCTACAAAGACTGTTATGATGGGATAATGAAGAAGAAGATGGAAACTTAACTTCTACACTTACAACATGCCACGGGCAATACTTTATAAAATGTGTAGCAACAATAACAGTATCTATATCTGCATATTTTGAAGTTTGGAAAACAGCCAAGTAATATACAGATTAACTCTTAGATTGTTGGATATACTTGTCTTTATCTCCAAAATTTTGTATACAAAATAAACCAAAATTAAAAAATTATCGACCTTCGGGGATGTCGCGCACGTAACACTGCCCTAAGAGTTAATCCGGGTCTATGTGCAGACTTTTCCGAATGCTCCTAGTGGTAAAATTTTTGCTCTACCAGTATCCCGTCATCGCATACAACTCCTGGAGATTGACCCGAACTTAACTTGCCCAACAAAGAAATTAAACAAATGATTTGGAGATACAAGATAAAATTTGTTCTAAAAATTAGAGAAAGTAGAGGAAAGAAAATAGCATAGTGTAATTCTCCTTTTGTTTTTTTTTCTTTCTTGTCTTAGACTAGCAACCAATGGAAATATATATAGAGAGCTAAATATAACCGCATGATTAAAGGAGAATATTAAAAATTATTGAAGAATAATGGGTTGGACATTAATTGTCCGTTGGAATAATTTCTAACATTCAAGAATTGAGAAAGGAAAACGTCAGACATTGAAGGGGGAGTTGGTTTTTACATTAAACAGCAGCAGATATATCCAACAGTTCTCTACCAGTAGGGGTGAGCGTCGGTATAATCGATCGATATTTGTTCGAATTTTGCGATAATTTTTTAATCGGTATTTAAAAAATGAATATCAATATCGTACCATTTAAAATCGATTTTTTCGGTTTCGATTTAATCGGTATTCGGTCAATTTTTGTTCGGTAGCGATATTTTACTGATTAACATTCGATCAATCAAAACACTTATTATTATGGAACCTCTTAACCTAGAATTATATATGTTTTTTTACTTTTTTTAAAGCATTAAATTTTAAAGTCAAGCTTCTACCAATAAAGAATTAATCAAATGTATTATAACAATATGTAACAAGTTGCGAACACTTTCTGTCACGCCCCAGAACCAGAATACTGGAGAGCGGGGGAATGACTCAGCCAGCTACGTATTACGGGTAGAGGAATACCGTATTAATACGATCAATGCTGTCTAAAAGACGAGGGGGTGCATACTACATAAAAGTCTCGCTATGGTCGCTTCACATCTATTGTCTCAATCATTCAAACAAGAAAACAGTAATAGAGAACATGTAAGATAAAGCAGTAAGGCGTCCCAAACGCTCAGTCAAAATGTTCTTGATATCTGGCTTTACAAAACATAGCCAGATGATGAAGCAAGGTATATACAATTGTTTATCAGCTGCAGCCTGACTTAGTTACAATTATGTAAAAGTAAGTACAAGACGATCCGACTAACATGTCGGTGCCTACCGGCAAAATATAAAGTAAGTAACAAAACGAGCGGGGAAGTAAGGAACCCACTCGAGTCCTCCTGCGATCATTCCTCTAGTATTGACCATCTTGGAGGTGGAAGTAAGCTGAGTCTTCGGGAACCGGCTCTAAATCTGGCCACGCAAAACCAGAGAGGTTAGACCTCTAATAGCAAGTACCGCAATGAAGCACGATATGAGGAATTTAAACCAGTAAATAAGAGAATATAATAATAGATCTCTGCTTGCTACTGGGGTTCACATAACATCACGACACTTCGAACCAACCTCCCAACCAAACAAGGACAGAAGTTGGCCCGTCATGTCTCGACACTCTGATCATCTCAGTTAGTCAACAGAGTAGGTACAGTACATAACCAAATCAATTTAAACGGTCATGCAACTACTACGGCTTGCTATTGTGGGTTCCAAGTTATCTTGGAATTATGTGATAAAGGATTCCTCAGTTCTTACTATGTACAAGTAAGGCTAGTCTACCCAGTCAATCAATTACGCCAATTATGAATTAGACGAGTCCCAGCGGGACGCCCGTCATCAATATATAATAAATAATATAAGCAGATACCGCTCCCTACCCGTACGACAGATTTGTAGTATCTGTGGGAACCAGCCGGCCTGTCAGGAACTAATAGTCCCAAAGAGGGCTTCCATTTAAGAACTCGGAAATCCATTCTCTCCATGCAATCATTATTTTATTTAACTTAGTAGCCTCTATGTTAAGTAAAATCCCATGCCGTGGATCATGGTCATTCAGAATGAGTACTTCCGTATAAAGTACGATATGCCCAACTCTACAACGATACCTGTGCGGTTAGGTTGTAGGTCTTACATAGCGTAATACAACAATTAAAACTAACCACGGAATAAATCATGTCTTGACCATAAAGTACACATGCTGCTTTTGTAAAATAAATAAATAAATTGTAGCCTGCATGTATCTATATGCTAATATTCGAGATTGGCCAATCGATTGCAATAGTTCATAGTTAATATCACGTGTCTCATTCATTCAATTTAAATAAGACGACTAGCCAGTCTCTTAGTTCCAACTAGGAACGCATGCTCAATTATTAGTCAAGGTCACAATCAATATCAATCAATATTAATTCGGAACAAGAATCAGTCAAAAGGCATCATGAGCTAGAGTTCATGCGGCCGGGAAAGTATAGAAGTTCATGCGGCTGAGAATGCATATGTGCTCAGGATCTCATGCGGCCTAGAAGTGCCATGCGGCCACGGAAAACAACAGTCAACAGCATGCGACCACAGAAAACAGCATGTGCCAGGACAGCATGCGCCAGCAAACAACATGCGTCAGCAAACAGCATGCGCCAGGAAACAGCATGCGTCAGGACAGCATGCGCCAAGAAACAGCATGTGCCAGAAAATAGCATGCGCCAGGACAGCATGCGCCAAGAAACAGCATGTGCCAGGAAATAGCATGCACCGGACAGCATGTACCAGTAAAAAGCATGCGCCAGCAAACAACAGGCAACAGTTTTTTGTCAGCAAACAGCATGCATCAGGACAGCATACGCCAAGAAACAACATGTGCCAGCAAACATCATGTGCCAAGAAACAGCATTCGCCAGCAAACAGCATGCGCCAGCAAGCAGCATGGCAACAGCTTTTTGCCAGCAAACAGCATGGGAAAGGAAACAGCATGCGCCTGTAACACCCAGTTTTCCAGATGAGGGTAATTTTAAAATTTTGTAATTATAATTATTATTTATTGATAATTATTTTATATTATGATTTTTGGTGATTTTCAATCATTTTTAAACTATTTAAAATTATGACTTGTGATTTTGACATTTTACTATTGTTTGGTTTTAATTTCGAGAAATTTATCACCCCTAGTTTTCAGGAACAGGAGTATTTTTGTTATTTTATATATTTTTAAAATATTTTTGAAATTTATTTTATTATTTATGATATTGTTTTGGGATTATTTGAGTCGGGTTCGAATTTCAGCTCAATCCGACTTGAAACGGGGACCCAGGGGTAGTGTTGACTTTAGTAGACCCACACATTAGTTAGCCATGGCCCACATGATAGAAATATTTTAGTTAGAGGTTAGACTAATTATTATGGATAAGGTTAGTATGATTAGAGACTTTAGAATGACTAATTTAGCCCCAACCAATTAGCCCTTTCCTAATACTAATAGAGTAGGTTAGTGGGGGCATTTTGGACCTTACCATAATAGGACAAATAGCCCCATATGGCCAGCCACTTTGGGAGAGGATAGGCTCAAGTTCATTTCATTATTCTCATCCACACTCTCTCTCTCTTGTTCTTCTCCAAATTTCTAGAGAGCAATCACTAACAATTTCTCCACCAAATCCTTCCATTTCGCCACCAAATCTTCTTCTTTCCTTCTCCATTCTAGCCAAGGAGGAAGCTACCCAAGTTTGGAAGGATTCGGAGCTCGTTCGTGTCCTTTTGGAATCTCTACGTGTCGATGTCGCTCCGGGAAGACTTTTCTTCGATTCGATCTACCAGGAGGTATAAATCCCTTCTCCTTTTTATTTCCTCATGCATATAGGTCTATTTTGAACCCATAGGAATGACCCCCATGGTTGTATCTCCATTTGTGTCCATTTTATGTCCATTTGGAGGTCATATGAGTGTCCTTTGTGTTGTGGTTGTGTCCATGTGGGAAAACCCCAAATTTGGATACACTATGTGTTGTTGTTATGTATGAATGAATTATTACAAGTTTAATCTCATATTTTTTGTATTGAAGATGTGTTCTATAGTGTCTTATATATATATATATTTATATATATTAGTGTAGAGAGTGAGTTCTTGATATATTATGTTATATACTTGTGTTCTTTTGTCTCAAACTACCCAAATTCGTCATAATTTTTATCCACATTTTTAGTAGCAATAGCAACTTAGAAATATCATAACTTTTAGCTTAAAACTCCAATTTATCTTCCATTTTTTTTAAAAGAACCGTATCGAAGTTATCTTTCCAAATATATATTTTAATAAGCCAAATTCTTTCTGTAACTTTCTGTAGAATTATTTGAGTGTCAGCTGTATGAAAGACGAACGCGTTTCGGTATTTTCGCGATTTCGGGAGCTTCCGGACACGAAAATGCGATCCGTTTGAAGTTTCGGAAAGCTAACATAAAGTACTACAACATACTTTAATCCTAGAATTTAGTGAATGCCCAATTGGTGCAGTATTGTTTTAAGTAAAAGAGTAACTATACGATATATGCATTTTGTGTAACCTATGAGCCTATGTAGTATGGATATTAAATGAATATAGAGTATGTAATGCATGATATGTTAGATGAATGAAATAATATATATATGATATATATCCTATTTACATTAATGTATATATATGGTTGAATGCAAGCATGTAGGAATGCAATTAATGTAATATATGTAAGCAATGCATAAATGCATGAATGAAAGAATGATATACAATGCATGCATGAAAGTATATAATAAATGCTAGATATAAATGCAAGCTATATATGTAATGATAGATAAGAATGCATAATATATAAATATTGTAAATATAATATCAGATTTCATATGTAGACATAGAACCAATGCATAGCTGATATTTAGATTGAATGTTAGTTCATTTTAGGTTGTTCGAACACTGAACTGTCCATGTAAGCATATATACTTTCCTTTTCCTATTGCCAAGCCAATTTTAGTTTTCAATATAGTGGAATGTCTATAAATGTAATGTTAACCTTCAACCCCTTAATTCAAAATGTTAGTTAATTTCAGTATTAGACAATGTATGAGCTGTATGCATATGGGATGTTGGCTTATTGGCAAATTTCAGATAACATGGTTCATTTTATGTGGTTAGTTATACCAGTTTACGGGATAGCTCACTTTAGTTTATATGTAAATGTGGAACTAAACTGAGAATGAACTTCACCCTCTGCACAAGGATACCCCACTCTATATCAACCACCATGCCACGTAACCCTTCTCTAAATGATTGCTATAATATATATAGATTTATGTAAAGTATAGATGCATGTTAGTTATAGCTTAAATAGTCTCTACTCTAATGTATATAGATGTATACTTGTAGCCATGCATGTTAAGTATAATACATGTGTAATGTAGATGGATTAGCTTTGTGCCATGTGTAGTGTAAACTCATAACTAGTGTTGATTTCTCTTTTCATGTACACCTCCATGTTTACACACACACATAGATTTACATGTTAAAATATATATATATATATATATATATATATATAATGTTGAATATGCATGAATGTGATGTATCTTGATATGTGACTTGTGTTGGCTTGTATAGCCTTGGATTTGTGATTAGTGTGTAACTGCTAGCCTAGGCTTGGTTAGGCCTAGTGAGACTTATTAGACTTGTTTAGGCTAGGACTTGACCTAGTTGACTAGTGTGGTTGACTAGAGTTGACCAAGTGTTGACTTTAGTCTAATTTGACCTAGACAACATGTAGATGCATTGTAGCAGTCTATTTCCTTATTTTAGACATGTTGTAACTTGTGTTGCTCTGATTAGGAGGCAGACACCTCTCCTCAGGCAGTACATTTACTTCAGACATTCAGATACAAGGCGAGTACATTCTCTGATCGTTTCATACTTGTCATGAATTATATTCTCGCTCTATATAACTTTTACTTGATGCTGTCACGTTATCATCACGGATTGGTACTATACGAATCTCTTCTTGGGATATTATCCCCTTTAGCGGGCGCATCGGATACTTATGACATGTGTTTTATGTACATTATGTATTCCTTGCTTCTGCGTTATTCATGTACACTCATGTTCTTTCATGTACGTTCATGTACTCTCATGTTCTTTCATGTACGCTCATGTTTCCTCATGTGTTTCTTGTATAACCAAAACATCATGTCCGTAACGTAACTTGAATAGATCCTTGTGTATTGATTGTGGATAGGGGTGAGTATAAATGGTCATATGATTTACCCATCATGTACACTCTGTTACTTCCATGTTTCATCATGTACAACCTAAGCCAATTACATGCCATCTTGTACTCTAAATCACTAGTCACTTACAGTTCTTACTTATCATGTATATATTTCCAGTTATCAAATATCTCTCCTGTTTTCATGTACATCTTCTTACAGCGTTTCATGTATCTTACTCTATTGCTTGCTTTATATTTCCTGACATGATATGAACTGTATGAGATATATTGTGCTCGCTCCCGTCCTGACTGGACCTATTGAAAATTTTACAGTGGATGATGAGGAACCCTGCACCCTCACTTGGAGTTTGCCTAGTTGACAATCGCAACCTGGACCCCTGGGGAGGTTCAGGCAGCTACTCAGGATGATACCTTTTATAGTATAGATAGCTTAGACTGTTCCTTCTTTTCATGCTTAGCTGTTGTCTTTATTTTCAGAGTTGTATATTTTAGAGATGATGAGACTTGTATTCCATTTCTACTGTACCTCAGTTGAGGATTTCTTTATCTATTTCATCGTGCCATATTCTATCTCTAGATTGTGATTGAGTTGTACCTCTTTGTTGCCCTCCTTATGGAGAGTATTCATATTATGTTAGTTATAGTTCATGACCTAGAACAGCGTTCTACCGTCGACACTGCGGCATAGGCTGGGCGTTTTTACGCTCTCGTACCCTCACAGTGGGTGCGGGTCGTGACACGTTTTTAGTGGTGGCCCATGCAGGTTGAGTTTATGTAGTGGTATTCGAACTAGAGTATCACTACAGCCTGCAGTAGGATTAGGATATTTTGGAGGTACTCAATCATATTAGGAAAAACTCTTAATCAGATTCCTTTTTATCAAAAATTGTTGCTTATTGACTTTCCTTGAATATAAACTGCCCTCCTTTGAATTTTTCGCTTCATTCTCAGAAATTGCTTCTTGTTTGATCAGTTTTCATGATGGTTATGAAGACACGATCTCATCGCTTCGGTTCGGGGGATACTATCGAGAGGCTGGCCACCTCTCGTCTTGTTCATCAGGGCTTCGAGACCGCAGCTTCTATTGTGCCGACTCAGATTGGCATTTCTGCTACATTGGAGGTGCACCTCCATCTGTACAGAGACTTTTCCTTTCGTTTCCAGTTTCTCTCAACAATAGCGATTCATGCAGTATCAGCAGCAGAGATTTGTGCAGTATCAGCATCAGGCTGGAGGAAACTAGCAGGGCGAGCTATCGTCAGGACAGTCGAGGATGCACAGACCGTTGGAGATCTTGCTGCAAGTTCCGTTCTTCTCAATTCCATTCCTGCAATTATCTTTTATAATTACCTTGAAATCTGATTCCATCTGTTCCTTGTTGATTGATTAATTTTGTCATGTTACTCTTTTGTTGTGTTTGTTTTTTCTTCTGAGAAAATCATATGGGCTAGGTCGCCTAAATCATAGAATCTAGAATCCTCGATAGTCGTGTTAGTTGGCATAGTGAGGACATGTAGTCAGATTTTGGATGTATTCTCGGGTATGGGAATTTAAGGTTTTCGCCGTCGCATGCGGCAGTGCAAAAATTTTAAATACCATGAACCTAGAGGTACGTACCTTAGTCAAGGACTCTGTGATTATCGTAGCCTTGCTCACTAGCATGATGAAGACTCTGGACAACATAATTTTGGACAGACGCATATGATTAACATATTGTACCTTGAGAAGGTTTAAACATCATACCCTTTTGATTGTTATAAATGACTTAGGAGTAGGGATATTTAGTTTTGTAGAGCTTATTCATAGGTAGTTCCTTCATAGTATAATGGTATGATGACTTGTAGAGTGTCTGTACCCTAGAGGTGATAGTTAGCATTGGTGTTAGAATAGTAACCCATTGCAGATAATTCTCTTGTTATCTATAATACCAACCTGTTACACATAGGATGTTCGTATGCCTTACATCCTTGTTGATTATTACTACTTTTCCTTACCTTTTCCAGTGAGGCACCCATGACCAGAGCCTGGCTTTGAGTATAGTTGTAGTTTCACCTAAGACCGAGAGGTCTATTTGCATAGATAGATTGTAGATGATATTGGCATATGGAATATAGGTTAGTTGGTATCTATAGGCCATTGTTGTATAGGGTTATAAACATGTTGTTTAGCCTATACTTGGTTCAGTTTTCCATTTTAGTTAAGTTCCCTTCGTGTTGAGTTCCTTTGTGTTGATCACCTTTATAGGCAGTGTGCAGACCCTTCACTAGATACCATGTCCCCTTGATTCAGACCATTCATCCTTAGCCTAGTTCTAAGCATTGTTTCAGACCCTTATAAGTTTAGTCTGCCTTAACCCTTGGTTGATCAGTCATGTATATATATAGATGATATACTTAGGATATATGTGATGGGTTGTTGTTCTTGAGCATATATATATATATATGTGGTATTTGGTATTCATGTGCTTAGCTTGTAGGTATTTAGTTATAGGTGACTTGATAGGATTGGGAAGTTAAGAGCTAGTCTATTATAGAGTTTCTCTTTTGCTAAATTCTAGTTGCCAACACCTAAATAGCTAGCATAGGTAAAATCCTAAGAAGTTGACCAGTTGATGACCAAGTACTTGGATGTTGAGAAATTGATTAGTGATTGACCCTTGACTATGTTTGACCTAGAAGGGGGTGCGATCATCTTAATTTTGAGGACGAAATTTTTATAAGGTGGGTAGGATTGTAACACCCAGTTTTCCAGATGAGGGTAATTTTGAAATTTTGTAATTATAATTATTATTTATTGATAATTATTTCATATTATGATTTTTGGTGATTTTTAATCATTTTTAAACTATTTAAAATTATGACTTATGATTTTGACATTTTACTATTGTTTGGTTTTAATTTCGAGGAATTTGTCACCCCCAGTTTTCAGGAACAGGGGTATTTTTGTTATTTTGTATTTTTTGAAATATTTTTGAAATTTATTTTATTACTTATGATATTATTTTGGGATTATTTGAGTCGGGTTCGAATTTCAGCTCAATCCGACTTGAAACGGAGACCCGGGGGTAGTGTTGACTTTAGTGGACCCACATATTAGTTAGCCATGGCCCACATGATAGAAATATTTTAGTTAGAGGTTAGACTAATTATTATGGATAAGGTTAGTGTGATTAGAGACTTTAGAATGACTAATTTAGTCCCAACCAATTAGCCCTTTCCTAATACTAATAGAATAGGTTAGTGGGGGCATTTTGGACCTTACCATAATAGGACAAATAGCCCCATATGGCCAGCCACTTTGGGAGAGGATAGGCTCAAGTTCATTTTATTATTCTCATCCACACTCTCTCTCTTGTTCTTCTCCAAATTTCTAGAGAGCAATCTCTAGCAATTTCTCCACCAAATCCTTCCATTTCGCCACCAAATCTTCTTCTTTCCTTCTCCATTCTAGCCAAGGAGGAAGCTACCCAAATTTGGGAGGATTCGGAGCTCGTTCGTGTCCTTTTGGAATCTCTACGTGTCGGTGTCGCTCCGGGAAGGGTTTTCTTCGATTCGATCTACCGGGAGGTATAAATCCAATCTCCTTTTCATTTTCTCATGCATATAGGTCTATTTTGAACCCATAGGAATGACCCCCATGGTTGTATCTCCATTTGTGTCCATTTCGTGTCCATTTGGAGGTCATAGGAGTGTCCTTTGTGTTGTGGTTGTGTCCATGTGGGAAAACCCCAAATTTGGACACACTATGTGTTGTTGTTATGTATGAATGAATTATTACATGTTTAATCTCATATTTTTTGTATTGGAGATGTGTTCTATAGTGTCTCATATATATATATTAGTGTAGAGAGTGAGTTCTTGATATATTATGTTATATACTTGTGTTCTTTTGTCTCAAACTACCCAAATTTGTCATAATTTTTATCCACGTTTTTAGTAGGAATAGTAACTTAGAAATGTCATAACTTTTAGCTTAAAACTCCGTTTTATCTTCCATTTTTTTTAAAAGAACCGTATCGAAGTTAGCTTTCTAAATATATATTTTAATAAGCCAAATTCTTTCTGTAACTTTCTGTAGAATTATTTGAGTGACAGCTGTACGAAAGACGAACGCATTTCGGTATTTTCACGATTCCGGGAGCTTCTGGACACGAAAATGCGATCCGTTTGAAGTTTCGGAAAGCTAACATGAAGTACTACAACATACTTTAATCCTAGAATTTAGTGAATGCCCAATTGGTAAAGTATTGGTTTTAAGTAAAAGAGTAACTATACGATATATGCATTTTGTGTAACCTATGAGCCTATGTAGTATGGATATTAAATGAATATAGAGTATGTAATGCATGATATTTAGATGAATGAAATAATATATATATGATATATATCCTATTTACATTAATATATATATATGGTTGAATGCAAGCATGTAGGAATGCAATTAATGTAATATATGTAAGCAATGCATAAATGCATGAATGAAAGAATGATATACAATGCATGCATGAAAGTATATAATGAATGCTAGATATAAATGCAAGGTATATATGTAATGATAGATATGAATGCATAATGTATAAATATTATAAATGCAATATCTGATTTCATATGTAGACATAGAGCCAATGCATAGCTGATATTTGGATTGAATGTTAGTTCATTTTAGGTTGTTCGAACACTGAACTGTCCATGTAAGCATATATACCTTCCTTTTCCTATAGTCAAGCCAATTTTAGTTTTCAATATAGTGGAATGTCTATGAATGTAATGTTAACCTTCAACCCCTTAATTCGAAATGTTAGTTAATTTCAGTATTAGACAATGCATGAGCTGTATGCATATGGGATGTTGGCTTAATGGCAGATTTTAGATAACATGGTTCATTTTATGTGGTTAGTTACACCAGTTTACGGGATAGCTCACTTTAGTTTATATGTAAATGTGGAACTAAACTGAGAATGAACTTCACCCTCTGCACAAGGACACCCCACTCTATATCAACCACCATGCCATGTAACCCTTCTCTAAATGATTGCTATAATATAAATATATATATATATATATATATATATATATATATATATATATATATATATATATATATATTTATGTAAAGTATAGATACATGTTAGTTATAACTTAAATAGTCTCTACTCTAATGTATATAGATGTATACTTGTAGCCATGCATGTTAAGTATAATACATGTGTAATGTAGATGGGTTAGCTTTGTTCCATGTGTAGTGTAAACTCATAACTAGTGTTGATTTCTCTTTTCATGTGCACCTCCATGTTCACACACACACACATAGCTTTACATGTTAGTTCTTTTCTCTTATATATATATATATATATATATATTTATTTATTTTTTTGGAGAAAATTAAACATTTATTGATAATATAGGCGCAAAAAGCCGAAGCCTATACAAGTAAGCGCGCAGAGGCGACCAAAAACCGAAAACAAGAGTCGCGGAGTGCACATGCGACCCGGCAAGAAGGGGGAAGAAGCGGCCTAGGCCAGGTTCTCCCAGAACAAGTTGGAGACATGGGAACAGCGCCTCCTCACTTTGAAGCATTGTCTGATGACCTCTCTAAACAGTTGAGGAGGGGAGAGTTGTTGTCCTTCGTAACGGAACTTGTTCCTGTTCTTCCAAAGAACCCAAATACCAGCGGCCGCTACGATCTGATGCCCGTGGGAACGGGACCAGGAGGCCAAGAGATCGTAGAAGCCCCCGGTCGGTTGTTCCATATTAAGCCTCTGATGAAGATGGGTCCAAGTGCCTGCGGCCAGCTCCCCCGAAAGAAGGACGTGATCTGCGGATTCGGAATTGGGCTCATTACAGCAGTGGCATCTGGATGCGAGGCTGACACCCCAAGAACTGATGATGTCGTCCGTCGGAAGCTTGCGACGAAGAGCACGCCAGATGAGGATGGACCATTTGATGGGGATGCAAGCCTGCCAAAATAATGCGTACACCGTATTTGGCGTCCGCTTCCTCTGGCGATACGTCTGGCGGAAGCCAAACAGAAAGTCCCACAAGGGTTAGGGGACCAACGCCAAGTGTCGGGAGTGTCGGTGATACACAAATTCGCGGTACGAAGCCTGGAGGCCGCCGCATGACCAAACCAATCATTGACCTTCCTCCAATTCCAATCAGGACTGCCCTCCCAAAGGTCTCTGATGGTGTAACCCTGAGGAGTGAGAATGTTGGGCTGAATGAGGTCTGCACCTAACCACCTCTCCCGACATGCCTGGGAGCTGCCGTCCCCCAACTGGAGACGGATCAGAGGTTCAGCGGTTGTGCGGCCCCGAGTAATGCGGCGCCAAGAAGACGAGGATCTATTGTTAGTGTTCGCTTCCGAAATATGGGAGAATTTGGAGTATCTAGCTCTCATGAACCTCGTCCATAAGGAGGTCTCGGTGCGTAACTTCCACCAAAGTTTTAAGGAGCAAGCATCCACGATGTGGGCGAGTCTGCAGAAGCCTAGACCGCCATCTTCAGTAGGTTTAGCCATCGTCTCCCATCCTGCCCAGTGGTGCTTGTCTAATCCGTCTCTCTGACCCCAGAAGAACTTGGCGAAAAGAGATTCGAGTGAAAGGAGCACCTTCTTAGGGGGGAACAGACGGCCAGAATGTACATCGGGATGGACGATAAAACGTGTTTAATGAGGATCGTTTTACCTCCTGGGGAAAGGGTAGCGTTGTGCCAACCGGAGATGCGTTTGCGGATCTTGTCTGCAAGGTGGTCGTAAATGCCGGAGTTGGCCCTGCCGTACACCAGCGGCCAGCCGAGGTAATTGAAGGGGGGTATGCCGTTCTGAAGGACGTCTTGTTGGCGAGCAGGGTAGAGTGTGTTCTGTCTGCTTCGTGATGAGTATAGATGACGCTCTTGTTGTTGTTAACACGTTGACCCGAGCATCTAGTGTATCTGGCAATCGTGTTCAAAACGACCTCAATCGAACCGCTGTCCCCAGATGAGAAGATAAGGATATCGTCCGCGTAAGCCAGGTGAGTGATAAGAGGGCAGCCGGTGGTTGTGTGGAAATGATTGAAGCCGGGCCTGCCGGGCATGCTGTTGAGGCTTCTGCTGAGAGCTTCGGCCGCAATGATGAAAATGGTAGAGGAAAGCGGGTCTCCCTGTCTCACCCCGCGGGTCGAACAAAAGAAACCTGCCGCCTGGCCGTTGATCACGGTGGAGAACCACGCGTTGTTGATAGATCTGAAGACGATGTCGATCCAAGTCTCGGAGAAACCAAAGGCCCTGAACACCCAGATCATGAATTGCCAGTCCAGGCGGTCGTATGCTTTTTCCATGTCCAGTTTGATGGCGACGTTCCCCCCCTCGATGGGAACTTCATGCACGTGATCATCTCTTGCGCAAGAAGGATGTTGTCTGTAATGTTGCGGCCTCTAACAAACCCGCTCTGTTCCTCGGAAATGATCTTGGGGAGGAGATCGGACATCCGATTGGCAATGATCTTGGATATAATCTTGTTGGTGAAAGTGCAGAGGCTGATCGGGCGAAAGTCTTTGAAGGATTCCGGATTGTCTTTTTTGGGGATAAGGATGATGTTGGCGCAGGAGATGGAGTTAGGGTATCTGGCCCCTTGAAGGAAGGCAATAGTGGCTTCGACAAGGTCCAGTTTAATGATGTCCCAACAGTCTCTGAAGAAGACGCCGTTGAAACCGTCTGGCCCCGGGGCACTGTGCTCGTTAATGGACCAGACCGCAGCTTTGACTTCCTCCTCATCAATGGCAGCCAACAAGGTCTCGTTGTCGTGCTCGGAGATAATGGAAGGGATGACCGACAAAAGTGTCTCGTCTCTAACGACCCGCTCCTTGGTGAATAGGCTGGAGAAGAAGTTAACGGCAGCTACCTGGATCTCGGCCTGGTCGTCGATAAGGTTGCCATTGTCGTCTAGGATCCTGTGTAATTTTAATTTGTTCTTGTGGCCTTTGACGCAACCATGAAAGAACTTAGAGTTACGGTCACCAGCGGTGTCCCAGTTCAGTCTGGCTTTTTGCTTCCAGAATTCATTCTCCACTTTCAGCCTAGATTTAAGAATAGCTCTGGCAAGGTTTAGGGATGAGCGGTTCTCCGGGGAGCTGGAGAAGGTAAAGGCCAACTCCGAACGAGTGACGTCATCCTCCGCCTCGCGAATGGCCTGAAAGATGTCGCCGTAAGCCTCTTTGCTCCAAGCCGAAAGAGCCTTGCGGGTGGCTTTAAGCCTTGACGCCATCCGGGTCATGGGATCAATGTCCGAGATGGAGGTCCAGGCCGTAGCGACAATGTTCTTAAATTGAGGGTGATGTCGCCAAAAGTTGAGGAAGCGGAAAGCTTTCTTGTTCCTGGATTGATTGCTTCTGATTTGAACAAGTAAGGGGGAATGATCCGATTCGGTGTGGTTGAGGTGAGAGAGATTGGTGATCAGCCCCATGTCGGACCATTCGTCGTTGATCAACGCCCGATCGAGACGGGAATATTGACGCTTGCGGCCTTCTTGCATGTTGCACCAGGTGAAAGCGCTGCCAAGGAAGGGGATGGGGGAGAGGTTCCCGTGAAAGGTAAAGTTATTGAAATCATCCATAGCTTGCTTGGATGGGGGCCGACCGCCCGATTTCTCATCGATGCAGGCAACCGTGTTGAAATCTCCAATGCAAAGCTACGGCAGATCCAGCGGGAGAGTCCTCAGGAGGTCTGCCCAGAGCTGACGGCGCATGGGGATGTCGCAACTGCCATGAACAGCGGAGATGACGGAGCGAGACTTGAGATCCGGGTGTTCAACCCAGTAAGTGAGAGCTTGAGGGGAATCTTGTATAGTGCCAAATTGGAAGTCTTGAGCAAGAAAGATCCAAATGTCGTTCCCGCCCGCGATAGCTTGCGGGAAGCCTAACTTAAGTTGAGTGGCTTTAAGTCTTTTTTGCGGGATTTTGGGTTCGATGATGATAAGGAGGTCAATACGGTAAATCTTCTTGAGACTGAGAATTCTGTTCATGGTCGATTTGTTCCCGAGCCCTCTGACATTCCAGGAGATGATGTTAATCATCGGATGGATAAGGGGGGGATGATTGAGCTTCGAGGCGGACCTGGTAGTCCTAGCCGTTATCTGCTTTTGTTTGTTTTTGTGCTTTTTGGAAGTATTTCTCTTGGTCGGTGCGGAAGTGTGTCCGTTACTTCCTGATTCGGCGGTTGGCCGATCTTGATCACTGCTCTCTTCAGCGACTGCATCGATGAGAGAATCTTGGTTCTGATCTTCCAGAGCGCAAAAGAGATTGTTACGATCTAGAAACCCTGCTTCCTTCGCCTGCCAGAATCTGCCGGTTAGGATGTGGGTGTGAGAGGTCAGAGCACCTTCTGTGGGAGTAGGAGGGTCTGGGTCCGTCCGAATAGCCTCGGCCTGCTCTGAACTGCTAACCGACGAGACCTTTCCTGGTTGTAGAGAGCGGTTATTTGGGTGTATGGTGGGATTGAGGACCTCAAGGGAGGGAGGTGAGGTGATCTCAGGTTGAATTTGGATTGTCTGAGGGAGATCGGTGTTCGGGAGCCCGCTGTTCTTGGGAGAATCCTGTTGACCGTCGGTGATGAGGAGGGGAATGCAGGGGTCGCTAGGAGCTTCATTGGGGGTGGTGCCTGAGAGGAGCGCAAACGAATTGTGCAGGGCGAGGGAGGAGGGATGAAAAGGGACGATAGCCCGACTGGTAGAGGCATTAGTCGGGGGGTGGGGGGAGACTGACTATCGATATGAAGGGGTGGAGCGGGATTCGAAATGTGGGTAGGGGGGACGGGGTGATTGGGAGCAGAGGTCGTCCGCGGGGCGCGCGGGATATTCTTCTTAAGTTCGGGATGGGTGCGGAAGCAATGCTGCATGAGATGTCCACTCATCTGACAATATTTACAGAAGGTAATGTTGTTGTCGTAAATCAGCTCCTGACTATGGTATGTGTCTCCGAGCTCGATCTCTATGAGTTTGGGTGGGTCGTTTGAGAGGTCTAACTCCACGCAGATCTTCGCGTAGTTGCACTTGGAGAGATTGCGAGTTTCTTCTACGATAGCAACCAAGGTCCCGAAGGAGCTGGCGATACGTTTGAGAGCGGCTGCGGGGAAGCAGACCAGGGGAAGGTTGGGGAGGGTGATCCAGGTGGAGATGATAGTTGCGTCAAATCTAGGATTGAAATCGGGAGACCATTTAACCACTTTAGCGATCTGGGATCCCATTCTGGCCGTGCCTTTAGCACGCGCAATCGCGAAGTCCGAATCGGAAGAGAGGTGGAGGAGCATATGCTTGGGGTCGAGAGGGGCAACCCGGAAATCTGCGGAGAGGCCCCACCCTGCGACCGCAGCCTTGACAATGGGGATCTTCGGGCATCCAGAGCCGAATTTGAGAATGAACGACTTGGAGAAAGAGGAGGCTAGGGAATGGATCTCAGACGAGGCGAAGGGAACCCGGATAGGGACGCCATCGGCCGGAGGCGGGAGGTCGAGGTCCGGGAGGAGGATCTCAGCCGAAGCTGCAGGAGAGCGCGGTCTCCGATCCGGCCTGAGGGCCTGGGCGTAGGAGACGCCAGCCGCGGAGCCGGGGAGTGACGGGGCAGTGGGCGGAACCAAAGGTGGATCGCCAGACTGCACGGGCACGAACGGGGCTCCGGGATGCGTAAGCCCGGGTTGCACCGAAGGCGCTGCAGGGTGGGGGGGAGAGACCCCGGGAGGCGCCAGAAGGCTAGAGAGAGGCGGGCCAACAGGCGCCAAGGAGGGGGAGGAGGCCGCGGCGTACTGCGCCAACCTAGCGCGGGGGGGTGCGCTGAGACTGCGCACGAGGGGGGCCTTGGCCTGCGGAGCGCAAGGAGGGGGGCCAGCTCTAGCAAGAAAGCCAGGGCCGGGATAGAGCCCAAGGGAAGCACCAGCAGGGAGACCCAGAGTACTGCGCAAAGGAGCCGCACCAACAGAAAGGGGGGAGCCCGTTGGGCTGCGCACAGACGGTTCACCAGCAAGAGGCCCCGCTGAATTGCGCACGAGAGGGGCACCCACAGGGCTGCGTGCAAAAGGGGGGGGGGCCCTCAGGGCTGCGCAAACGAGATGCACAAAACTGGTCCTCCGGTCTGCGCAGGAGAGTAAAGTTGGCGCCCAAAGTGGGCGCTGTTCCCGATGGTTGACCAGGAAAGGCAGAAGCCACGAGGGGCCCAGCCCCCAAGGGGGGCTCGAACACTCCATCGCCGTGCGCAGGTCCCGAGGGGGGACAGAGAGCTGCTGTAGCCTCGGACGGGCCACCGTCCTTTGGGGCCCCGAGCGCCTCGGCTCCCGAGGGCGGGATGGGGTCAGAGGACACTCCAAGTGGACGGAGGGGGGGCAGACCCTCCGGGCGGAGGCCGCCGGAGCCGCTACCAGCGAGGGCGGCGAGGCTGCAACCAGGGGCAGCGGGCGCGGCGGACGAAGCCGCACGACTGTGCGCAACCAGCCTGATCTGATCGTCGGACCAACCAAGGCGAGAAGACGAAGATGGGGGGGGAGGAGGGTGGGGGAGCGCGGGCGTCGGGGCTGCGCGAGGACGAGAGGGGGGAGGAGAAGGAGGACGGTGGCCGTCCCGAGCGCGCCGCGGAGGACGCCTGCGAGCGCGGGCCGACGCAGAGATATGGCAGCCCTGCGCTGCTGCCGCGGCAACGAGCCACAGCGGAGGGGAGGGAGAAGGGGGGCGAGGCATTGGAGGAGGCGGCGCGAGCGGCGCCTGCTAAAACCGCCGGAGGGGGAACCTTCTCGTCTGGGTGCTTGGGGAGCTTATATATATATATATATATATATATATATATATATATATATATATATATATAATGTTGAATATGCATGAATGTGATGTATCTTGATATGTGACTTGTGTTGGCTTGTATAGCCTTGGATTTGTGATTGGTGTGTGACTGCTAGCCTAGGCTTGGTTAGGCCTAGTGAGACTTATTAGACTTGTTTGGGCTAGGACTTGACCTAGTTGACTAGTGTGGTTGACTAGAGTTGACCAAGTGTTGACTTTTATCTAGTTTGACCTAGACAGCATGTAGATGCATTATAGTAGTCTATTTCCTTATTTTAGACATGTTGTAACTTGTGTTGCTCTGATTAGGAGACAGACACCTCTCCTCAGGCAGTACATTTACTTGAGACATTCAGATACGAGACGAGTACATTCTCTGATCGTTTCATACTTGTCACGAATTATATTCTCGCTCTATATTACTTTTACTTGATGCTGTCACGTTATCATCACGGATTGGTACTATACGGATCTCTTCTTGGGATGTTATCCCCCTTAGCGGGCGCATCGGATACTTATGACATGTATTTCATGTACATCATGTATTCCTTGCTTCTGCGTTATTCATGTACACTCATGTTCTCTCATGTTCTTTCATCTACGTTTATGTACTCTCATGTTCTTTCATGTACGCTCATGTTTCCTCATGTGTTTCTTGTATAACCAAAATATCATGTCCGTAACGTAACTTGAATAGAACCTTGTGTATTAATTGTGGGTAGGGGTGAGTATAAATGGTCATGTGATTTACCCATCATGTACACTCTGTTACTTCCATGTTTCATCATGTACAACCTAAGCCAATTACATGTCATCTCGTACTCTAAATCACTAGTCACTTACAGTTCTTACTTATCATGTATATATTTCCAGTTATCAAATATCTCTCCTATTTTTATGTACATCTTCTTACATCGTTTTATGTATCTTACTCTATTGCCTGCTTTATATTTCCTGACATGATATGAACTGTAAGAGATGTATTGTGCTCGCTCCCGTCCTGACTGGACCTGTTGAAAATTTTACAGTGGATCATGAGGAACCCTGCACCCTTACTTGGAGTTTTCCTAGTTGACACTCGCGACCTGGACCCCTGGGGAGGTTCAGGCAGCTGCTCAGGATAATACCTTGTATAGTGTAGATAGCTTAGACTGTTCCTTCTTTTCATGCTTAGCTGTTGTCTTTATTTTCAGAGTTGTATATTTTAGAGATGATGAAACTTGTATTCCATTTCTGCTGTACCTCAGTTGAGGATTTCTTTATCTATTTTATCGTGCCATATTCTATCTCTAGATTGTGATTGAGTTGTACCTCTGTGTTGGCCTCCTGATGGAGAGTATTCATATTATGTTAGTTATAGTTCATGACCTAGAACGGCGTTCTACCGCAGACACTGCGGCGTAGGCTGGGCGTTGTTACGCTCTCGTACCCTCACAGTGGGTGCGGGTCGTGACAGCGCCAGGACAGCATGTGCCAGCAAACAGCATGGCAACAGCTTTTTGCCAGCAAACGACATGCACCAGGAAACAGCATGCGCCGGACAGCATGCGCCAGGAAACAGCATGCGCCAGGACACCATGCGCCAGCAAACAGCATGGCAACAGCTTTTTGCCAGCAAACAGCATGCGCCAGGAACAGCATGCACTGCTCATCTTCCCCAACCAGCCTCCAATGGCCATAAAAACCCATGAACCAAAAGACCATAAATCACTCAAAATAAGTCAAAATCAAGACTTCTAATGGTCTAAATTAGGTAGAATCAAATTCCTTACAACATGGAACCATCAAAACTTGAAAAATAACAAAGTTACTAGATCAAAACCTCAAAATTCCGAAAAATATATTAAACTTAGATCTACATGAAATGAGCCATGGGAATTGGAAATGATAAGTACTAAAGTATCTAAGAATCTTGAGAGGAAGATAATGGAACAACAAAAATGGAAATCCATCAAGAAGTAAGTTGACACTTGCCTATGCGGCTGGGTAGGTGGGGGAGAGTTATGGAGGATGAAGAAGAAGAGTAATGGAGAAGGAGTAAATGAAGAGAGAGAAAGGGTTTTGGGGTTTTAAATGGGGGTGGTGGTAGGTGGGTTCATGTTGAACCATCCAAGGCCGGAAAATAAACCAACTCGAGCCGAACCCAAAAGCAAAACAGAAAGTAAAATACAAAAAGTAAAAATGCAGAAAAATAATTAGCAGAAAATTAAAGGAATTTAAATACAGAACAATACATGATAACTATTAAATAAATACATTCCAGCAGTACATGTATTTAGAATACGTATTCAGGGAATGAGAAGTGACACTTTCAAATGAGCTTAAAAGATCAAACACGGTTACTAAGTTTAATCCTTAGCATAAGTTCAAGTACAACAAAATTTACGTCAAAATTCAATGAAAACACAAAAACATAAGCTCAAAAGATCAAAAACCTAACTTTTAGCGTTCTTAACATAACTTCAAGTCCACCAAAATCTATTTTAAGTTCTAAGAAACTGATTCTCAACTAAAACAAAGATAAAAATATATAAAAATGAGTTGCATAAAATTAATCACGAACAACATTCTAAAGAAGAAAAATGAATATATATATATATATATATATATATATATATATATATATATATATATATATATATTTGAAAAGGTAAAAATTATATTGATCAACGATAATTACAACTTAGATCTATCCCAGATTACAAAATGACTCATCTGGGATATAAGATATCTATGTCAGCATCCATATTTCTTTGTACAACAAAAGTACTAAGGGATCGACCCTCAAAGATACACCGGTTTCGTTCCCCCAGCCGTGCCATACCACCACCCGACGACGATAACCTCTCGTTCCGTTCCCCTTCTGAGCTTTAATATCATTTAAGACCACAACAAGCTCTCTACAAGTATGTTAGAAAAACGTATATATATAATATATATATATATATATATATATATATATATATATATTAAAAAAAGGTAAATTTTATTCTAAAATTTTATTGAAAAAAAAAGGTAAATTTTATTCCAAAATCCGACAATACTCATACAACATGCAGACAAGATGGTCGCCCACCCGTCAGTCAACCATTTCTTTTACATCAATCTCCACATTGTGAAGGATACCAACAGGAGGTGTGATAAATCTCTCGAAAATGCACCGATTCCTCTCCTGCCAGACAGCGGCAGCCAGCCGAATCCTCGCAGTCTTGAACCAGACCATGCCTCGTCCTCTGCAATCCCGAATACCCGTAATGATTGCTCCAATCGACCTGCCAAAAATACCTCCACCCAACAGACGGTTCTGCTCAGACCATATGGACCAAGCAACTCCACAGTCAAAAAATAGATGGGTTATCGATTCCTCCTCCAAATCACAGAGTGCACACTTCGGATTGAGGACCTGGATCCCAAAAGATATAAGTTTGTCCCTGGTCAGAAGACGACCAAGAAGCAAGCGATATATACATAGCTGCATTTTTCTGGCCAGATCCTTGTACCAGATTAAGTCATAATCACTAATAGGAGGATTGGCACTACGCATAAGGTTGTAGCCACTCGGGAAGGTGAACCCCCCGAGGTAGTACTTCCAGTCACACCAGGCGGATCCCAGACCCAAATATTCTCAGACTGGGAAGGATCAATCACAATCCCACGAATAATCTCACCAAGCTCCTCAGTATGGCGATAGGATTCCGGACTCCAAGCACCATTCCTGATGATGTGCTTACAAGTCAGACCTCGGCCCGCCTCCCTGTGATCTCGATCTTCCATAATGTATACCAGCAACTGATGCTTAATCCAAGGATCCAGCAATAGGTCAGTTCCAGCCCCATCACACATGACTCTCCTGATAGCCGATTTGGGAACAGCTCTGTGTCTCAGAATTTGTTTGAAGGTCACAGAGTGGTTGTTGTCAATACCACACCTCCAGAAGTTGCCATTCCTCACATAACGAGACTGCATCCACTCCGCCCAGAGGGATCTCCCTTTGATGAACTGCCATGCCAGTTTTAGGGCCGATACATCCCTGATAGCCAACAGAGGACGGAGCCCCACACCTCCTTCCTTCTTCGGCCGACAGAGCTGATCCCAAGAAATCGCATGAAGGCCCCCCTCCAGATGAAATCAACACAGATCCTTTCAACTTTTCTGATAGTAGCAACGGGTAGCAAAGTAGACTACAGCCAGAACTGGGCAAGGGCAGAGATAACCGATCAGACTAACTCGATACGGCCCCTAAAAGATAACCCGACAGCTTGCCAACCCTCCACTCTCCGCTGGACATACTCTACCAGGCTATAGCAATCCTGGTCTCGAGCATAATTGACTGTCAATGGAACTCCCAGGTATTTTACCGGGAGCTCACTTCTCTCCACTCCCAGAGCATCAGCACGCTCCTCCTTCTGAAGGCAGGGTGAACTGAAGTAGACCCTGCTCTTCTTTCTGTTCATCTGAAGCCCCGAGTGTGATTCCAGCTCACCCATAATCTCCGATAACGTGTTCATACCCTCCAACGAAGGCTAAATTTACACCAGAAGGTCGTCAGCATAAATGAGATGGGTGACCGAAGGCTCGACTCTCCTGTACAATGGGACAATCCTTCCAAAATGGATCGCCCTATCCATCAAGCAGGTGAAGTACTCCATGACAAGCGTGAACAGGTAAGGTGACAGGGGATCACCTTGCCGGAGACCACGGTTGCTTTTGAAGAATCTATACGAAATACCCTGGATAAGGACCGAGAAGGTGGGGGAAGATATGCACTCCCGAATCAATGTAACCCAACGATCATCAAACCCCATAGCAGTCAGAAGGTGGCATAAGAACTCCATGTTGACCATGTCATAAGCCTTCCTCAGATCCAGCTTCACACAAGCCTTCTCCCCACCAGGTTTGTTGAAGTCCCTCACCATCTCATGATCTAGAAGGCTATGCTCAGCTATAGATCGCCCCTTGATGAACGCCGCCTGGTTCGGGGAGACAAGGTCCTGCATGATCCCTTCCATAAGCCAGCACATAAGGTGCGTAATTATTTTGTAAAGATAATTATAGCACGCAATAGGCCTAAAGTCCACCAGCGAGGTCGCCCCCTCCTTCTTAGGAACCAAGGTCAAGAAAGTGTGGTTTAGCTCCTTCAGCTGCTACCCCTCAGAAAAGAACTCCTGGACCGTCTCGAGAACCGGGACCTTCAGAATATCCCAATGACGTTTATAGAATCCACTGCTAAATCCATCTGGGCCTGGAGATTTGTTGGGGTCCGCATTCTTGATAATGGCCTCCATCTCCTCCATAGTGACAGGGGCAAGCAGGAGGCTATTCCCATATGGGGTCACCAATCTCTTCGTGGCTACATCTGGGAACATCGATAGATAATCAGTCTGAAAGTATAACTCAGAGTAATACCTGACCGCCTCTCCTGAGATCTTGGATGGCTCCCCAATCAGATTACCCTCAGTATCAAAAAGCTAAGAGATGGTGTTCCGATGCTGTCTGGTACGAATGACATCATAGAAGAACTTGGTACATCGGTCGCCATTCTTAAGCCAGGAGCATTTAGCTCGCTGAGCCGCACTAATCTTCTTCTGAAGTCAAAGACTATTGACTTCCCCAATCAGCTTCTTCTCTCTAGCCGCAAGCTCCCCATTTAACATGTCAGATTGTATAGCATGCTGGATGTCCCGAAGCTCCGCCTTCTTGTTTTCAATGGAGGACTTGGGCAAACCCTTCACCCAAGACCGTAAAGCCTTCTTCATAGATTTGAGCATGTGTGCCATCTAATACTGATCAGTCCCCACAACCTGATGAGCAAGACCCTCCAAAATCGCCTCTGAGTAGCCCTCAGAGAGAAACCAGCCGTTGTTGTACCTGAAAGGATGGGGCCAAACTGAAGGGATGGAAGAGAATCCAACCCTGATAGGGGAATGATCACTCGTCCCAGCGGCCAATCCCTCAGCCAGAGAATGAAGAAAGCGGCGGAACCACTTTCCCTTGCCCAGGGCCCTATCCAACTGACAAGCAACCCTGTTCCTGACTGCTTTGTTGTGCCAGGTCTAGATATACCCCGAGCGCGAAAGACTCTGAAGTCCAGACTGGAGAAGACAACTCTGAAAATCATGCAAGATCAGATCTGGAACCGGTCTGCCACCCATCTTCTCTCCTCTGTGCAAAAGATCGTTGAAGTCACCCATCAGGAGAAGGGAAAGGTGAGAGGAAGCAGCAGCAGACGCCACTCTAGCAATGTCACTCCATAAGGCCTCCCGACGTCTCATGTCGTTGTGCCCGTAGACCGCTACCAATAAGAACCGAAAGCCACCTTTGTTCGTGAAAACGATGGCAATCAGCTGCTCCGATATCAAGACCAAGTCTCCATTCCAACACTTCGAGCTCCATCTGACCCAAATCCTCGCCATATCACAAAGAACCAAGTTGTACAACTGGCACCAATGGTTGGGAGTCCGACGGGCAAGAGACTTTTTCTCTTTAATCTTGGTTTCCAACAGAACAGATATATCACATTTCTCCCTGTGTAAAACTCTACAAGTCTTCCTCCATCTTCCTAGTGAGCACGCACCCCTCACATTCCAGGCTATAATCGTCATTAATTAATAAGTGAGGGGTCCCCCTATAAGTCACCTGAACTGGTACCCGAGGGTGGTACCACTTCAGTCTCTGTCATTTCCTCCTCCACTTCAATAGTAGGGACCGGCTGGGTGGGGACCTGAGTAAGCATCAGGGCCCAGGCTGGATTGTCAACACAAAGCTTCTCCGTCGGAACCGGGGGGTGACCCTCCCACTAGGGGGACCATCCCGTAAAGGACCCGCCCGCCTCTTCCTGCTATAAACTTGCTCACTATCCGATCCGCCAACTCCACTTCCCTCAAGTTCCGAAGTCACCATGGCTCTGGTGACCATACTCTTCTGCGCTGAGAAGACAACCATAGCTCCCCCAGGAGGATTCGCCGCAGGCAAGATAGGAAGGCTCTGACTCCTAGCCTCCTCCATCGGGTGGTCTCCCTCCCACATACTCTCTCCCTCTCTGTCATCCCCGGGGGCAAATTCCATCACCCGAGAGGGGCCAGGGGACTCAGTAGTAGCCGGTGCCGCCCCCTCTGCGATCCTCTAGACGGGCATGAGCTATGAAGATGCCCGAAGCAAGCACAATAAGAACATATAGGGGCACCGATTCGTACTTCACTCTCTGAGTAAGTACCTCATCCGAAGGAACCTCGTACTCCAATACGCTCGACAGCTTCCCTCCAGCCTGGATCTCTACGAACATCCACGCATACATCAGCCTCGATCGGAAGGCTGTAGCATCATCCGCCTTAATCGGCCTTCCCACCAAACTAGTAAGTCTCATGAGCAGAGGAATGCTCCAATATCGTACCAGAAACACCGGGAAGCGGATCCAGACCGAAATGGCATTGAGGACTTCCTTCTCATATTTTAGGACCGGTGTCCACTCCTTCAGGATAATCAGCCTCCCGTCGAACGTCCACGACCCACCTTGGAGGATTCTGGCAACATCGTCTGCTAGCCCGAACTTCACATAGTAGAAGTCGTTCTCCCTAGCAAATATCTCCATGCTACCCTTCGGCTGCCAGACCCGTGCCGCATACGCCCGTATCTGACCATAAAAGGGTTTGTTGCCTAGAACATATAGTACCAGCATATTCTTCCAGAATGCCATCACCTTGGCAATCTCCTCCGCAGGGAACGTGGCCCGGAAACCACTTTCCACTTTCTTAGGGGGGACAAACTCCATGGTTGTGGGGCTTGCCGACCCCACTGGCTTACATATGTCTACCCTGTAGAACCCTAGAGGGGGGGTGAATAGGGAAATAAAAAATATCTAGAGCAACAGAAGCAATATATGACAAATAAAAGTAAAGAGTAAGAAGATCAAACACAAGATGTATCCTGGTATCCTCGCTTGAGGCAATCCAGTCCCGGAACTCTCTCCGGCTTAAATCTACTATTTAATCAAATAGTACACACGAGTTTAGATCCGAAGAACTCGCCAACTTCAACACGAGTTTGGATCCTAAGACTCGCCAACTTCAACACACGAGTTTTCTTACGAAGGCTTGCCAACTTCAAACAAATGAGAAGAGAACTTGTTGATCTTCTAACACATGAAGTTCAAAAATTACAACTCTTAAATACTCTAGCACTTTGGGAGAGGATGACAATTAAAAAGCTTGGTAGAGTATTAATGGTGGAGCTCTTGGTTGTTTGGAAAATTTATGGCAAGAGTTGGTAAGAGCTTAATGACAGAGAAAGCTTTCTTTTATAGAGAAACCAAGAGTGGGTGGCATTTAATGCTCTGGATACAGGCAGACCGGTATACCGTCGGTATACCGGTCAAAAGGTAACGGTCATATTAATATCCGTTGAGAGCATTAAATGCAGCCATTAATGCTAGTCAGAGTGATTCAAAAATCAAATATATGTTACCCGATATACCGTCGGTATGCCGCGGCATACCGTCGGTATACCGATATTTTATCACAGAACGTTTTAAGGCAAACAAAACGGTATACTGCCGTTATGTCGTAGCATACCGTCGGTATACCGACGTTTTGTCACAGAACGTTTCTGTGGTCCACAAAATGGTATACCGTCGGTATGCCGGAGCATACCGTCGGTATGCCGACAATTTATCACAACAATTTTGTGGACGATAAAAACGGTATACCACCGGTATGCCGGAGCATACCGTCGGTATGTCGACAATTTATCACAGCAAGTTTGTGGACAACGAAAACGGTATACCGCCGGTATGCCAGAGCATACCGCCGGTATGCCGCTCTGTAAGATATTGATTTTTGACTAATGCTTTTAGTTTGTCATCCAACCTTAAGTGTTTACAGATATACCTAGACCTTTTACAGACTCGAAAACTTTAAGCAGTAGGAAGTCGTCTATGCAAGGAGCGTCGGTATCTGCTTCAATCTTCAATGCAATGGATGGTAGCACTTGAAAGGATAGTCTTTATGTAGTAGAGCTTCTTGAGAAGATATGAATCTGAAGACATAGAAAAATAAACTACGAAGATGCTGTTAATATATCAAAATAAAATGTGCCAACAATCTCCCCCATTTTGATAATTGACAAAATAGAGAGATAGCATCTTCAGGAGTAACTCCCCGTAGGTAGACAACTCCCCCTCAATACATTTTCTTCCCCTTTGTCACTTAGTCAAAGATGGGAAAAAAACAAAAATTTAAAAAATATAGCAATAATATGGACAAGAGCATAGAATAAAAAGCATGTATTGATATATAGAAGTTAGAGATGAATACATGCAGGACACTCATACTACATAAGACAAATTAAAAGACTCTCCTCTACGGGAGTTTAGCAACATGAGAAAGACAAATACTAAGTCCCCGTAGGACTGTAAACTACTAGAACCAACCAAACATAGGTCCCCGAAGGACCGCAAAAGCAGAATAAAAACAAACACAAGAAACTAAGACACTCAATTATTCGACACTACCACCAAAAGGAAGCCACCCCTACTCGTCAGCCGAATCATCTCCACCCTCCTGAGCTTGGCAGAAAACGCTAAAGGGATCAATGTCGTCTGGGAACATAAAACCGTAGGCATTGGGATCAGAGAACCGTGGAGCCTGGTACATTGGATCCTGAAGATTCGGATCCAAAAAAGCGTCCCGGTCCTGAAGAGTGCGCTGAATAAAATAGGCCTGGCCATGGAAGCGGGACTGAATCAGAGTGCCAAGGCCACGAGTGTGGACGTGCATCTGCTCCTCTGCCTGAGCCATACGCATGTCGAAATGCTACTGCGTCAGCGGCATGTAGCGACCCGAGGCAGGAGGAGTAGCGGCAGGTGCAGCAGGAGCAGAAGCCGACGGCTCTTGGGAGGAAGAGGTGCGGGATGTGGAGGCACCACCGATAGAGCGAGAAACAGCGAGGTAGGAAGGGACGCCGTCCGAAGAGTAAAGGGAGAGGTCGACTTGCTTGGCTTCCAGAATGAGAGTGATGAAGGAGCCGTAGTAAAGATTCTACTTTTCCGCTGGCATGACGCCTTTGAAGACATGAAGGAGAGTCTTAGGAAAGGACCTAGACTTCCTCACATAGAGGTAGTACATGCACACCAGGGCATCGCCGGTAATGGCATCATAATTACCGCCCTTCGGATAGAGTGTGTGGCACACGATCCGATGGAGCTCGTAATAGAATGGCTCCAGCTGTACGGAAAGGGCCGAGATAGCAGGAGGGTTGGGGCCCTTGCAAATGATGTGGCAGAACTCGTCGAAGGGGTCTCCGCCGAAGAGTTAAGAGCAGCCAAGGCTGGCAAAGCTTCGCATCTGTCGGGGATGACGAGAATGTTGGAGATGTCCCGAGCCGTGAGACAGAAATAACGATCGTTGACCATCGTCTGTATGGTGCCGTGCTCGTCGTCCGGGACCATGTTGTAGTAGAAGAGACGGACGGCGGCGGGGTAGACGGGCACCTGACGCCGAAGGAGGCAAGATAGTCCGGCCTCGTCGAATAGAGAGACATGGCCGGAAAAGAGATTCCAGTTAGTTGTACAGCCCTTGAAGAAGTTATGGTGGACGAAGTGTTGAAACCAAGTCTCGGTTGCCAAGGAGGAGGTGAATATCCGCTGATCATATCCATGAGGGAGAGCCACCGGAGTGAAGGGATTGAAGAAGGTGGAGGAGGAGCGGGGACGCTTGGGATTGGCCATGGAGGAAAGTTGGAGAAGGAAGGTAGGGTTTGAGGTGAGAAGTGTAGGGAGAAGAAGAAAAAATAGGGTTTTAAAGGGAAGGAGGGAAGTGAACGGTTGGAGTTGGGAATGGAAGGGGTGGGTTGGAAATGATGGAGATAAAGGAGGAGTTATGGGGAAGTAGAGGGGATGGGGAGTTAATGTGATTGTAAGTTATGAATGGAGAAGAGGAGAGGGATAATAAATGTGGAAGTGATGGATGAAAAGGGTATTAATTAGGGGAAGAGGGAATAAAGAGAGAAGAAAGGAAAGGTGGGCCCGGATTCTGAGTTGGAAAAGCTGTCCGTCGCGAACCGGCATACCGTCGGTATGCCGGCGTATGCCGACGGTATGCCGCTTTTTGTCACAGAACCTAGTTCTGAAACAAAAAACGGCATACCGTCGGTATACCGCCGTATACCTTCGGTGTGCCGGCCAAGAACAACTAAGAGTCAAAAGATAAAATGCCTAATTCTCGGCAAAAAAAAATAAATAAAGCGATCTTTCGGAAGCGGTTTGGTGAAAATATCGGCTAACTGATAAGTAGTGTCAATAAATTCAAGATGAATATCTCCCTTTTGTTGATGGTCACGAAGAAAATGGTGTCTAATTTTAATGTGCTTCGTGTGTGAGTGACAAATCGGGTTTTTCGTGAGATTGATCGAGCTAGTGTTATCATATTTAATAGGAGTACAAGTATGAGAAATGCCATAATCTAAAAGTGTTTGTGACATCCAAAGAATTTGTGCACAACAGCAACCGGCCGCAATATATTCGGCCTCAGTGGTTGAAAGAGAAATATAATTTTGTTTCTTACTAAACCACGATACCAAGGATCTTCCAAGGAATTGGTATGTGCCGCTAGTGCTTTTTCGATCAATCTTGCATACGACAAAATCTGCATCCGAGAAGCCGTGAAGCTCAAAGGATGAAGATTTCGGATACCAAAGGCCCATGTTCACGGTACCTTTGAGATATCGAAAAATACGCTTTACGGCACATAAGTGCGATTCCTTTGGATTTGCCTGATAACGTGCACAAATACATACACTAAACATGATATCTGGACGGCTAGCAGTTAGATAAAGTAAACTACCAATCATACCTTGATACTTACGGATGTCAACCGATGTGCCATCTTCATCATTGTCAAGCTTTGTCGTTGTTGCCATAGGAGTCCTCATTAATTTGGATGAGTCAAGTTCGAAATGCTTGAGGAGATCCTTTGTATATTTTGCTTGATTGATGAAGGTCCCTTTGGGTCCTTGTTTGATTTGTAATCCCAAAAAGAATGATAGCTCACCCATCATACTCATTTCAAATTCTTCCTGCATAACTTTAGCAAACTCCACACAAAGTGTATTGTTAGTAGAACCAAAAATAATGTCATCGACATAAATTTGAACCAATAAAAGATTGCCATTTTGTGATTTGATAAAAAGTGTTGTGTCGACTTTTTCCTTAGAAAAATTGTATGAAACAAGAAAGGAGCTAAGGCGCTCATACCAAGCACGAGGAGCTTGTTTGAGGTCATAAAGGGCTTTGTGGAGTTTGAACACGTGATTAGGAAATTAAAAATCTTCAAAGCCGGGAGGTTGTTTTACATAAACTTTCTCTTTAATAATACAATTCAGAAAAGCACTCTTAACATCCATTTGAAAGAGTTTAAAATCATTAAAACAAGCAAAAGCACATAGCATATGAATGGATTCGAGACGAGCAACCGGAGTATAGGTTTCGTCGTAGTCAATGCCTTTCTCTTGGTTATAGCCTTGAGTAACCAATCGGGCTTTATTTCGAGTCACTAACCCATCTTCATTAAGTTTATTTCGAAACACCCATTTAGTCCCAATAATGGGATGATTGCTAGGTTTTGGGACAAGTTCCCAAACCTTGTTTCGCTCAAATTGATTTAGCTCTTCTTGCATCGATATCATCCAAAATTCATCAAAAAAAGCATCATTAACATTTTTAGGCTCTATTTGAGAAATAAAAGCCACGTTTGCACAAAGATCACGAGTTGAGGATCTAGTGCTAACACTGGAGGAAGGATCCCCAATGTAGTGACCCGCTCCGCCCTAGCGGAATGCCGATTCCAAACGGCGTGTGCAACGACTCAAAATGAGCCGTCGACCCGAAGAGTTGCCTCGACCCGATGAAGTATCGATGCAAATCGATGCCAGACTTGCCTTGGCCCGTCAAGATGAATCCAGACTTAGACTTCCAAAGGCGCGCTCGGAGTATCGCTCGGCCAATGCAAACATCGCTAAGGTGGGTGGCTTCGATGAACCCGTCTGTGCTTAGCCTAGACACATAACAATACGGACACTATCACGAGAATCGCTAGGCGATAACCTCTTGCATGCTAATAAATGACTCAACGCACCTAGCTAAGGGAATAATCCCAATTTGTGTGCTTGTATAGAATATGGAAAGAAACATGGAAAAAGTACGAGAACTCTCGCCCGCGCTCCATGCTCGTGCTATGGCACAAGCCTACGTTTATGCTCCTTATGCGTCCAACAATGAAACAATGAATGGTTTACAACAATGAACGGGAAGGCTATCAATATAGTCGTTCCGAGTAGAGTATAGCGACACTGAAAGGCTATGGGACCGATGGGTCGCCAAGGCGACTCCCGTATGAGGAGTTGCGTAATGCTTGAATGAATAAATCAACAAATCAATGAATGAATGAATGAATACGTGAATGAATAGATAAATGAATGAACAAGTGAAAGAAAGAAAGAAAAGAAAGAATGAAGAAAAGATAAGAAAAGAAAGAATGGTTAGCGACAGGTGTGACGGGCACGTGCAACGGGGCTCGCTACCCGCGCTGTACGGACGCCAACCTGGTCGTTAACGCATTATGGCTAAGGGTTAGCCTACGGCTCGGAGATAGCCGCTAAGTTAAGATGACAAGACAATAGGAAATGGTCGTGGACAAACGGCACGGGCGATGGGGGGAATACCGTGGCCGTCGTGTGGAAGGATTCTGCAGTACGGGCGTTGGGGGGGTAAACCGTGGCCGGCCTAGGCGGAATCAACGGCGCTTACGGGCTGCTTGGGTGCGGGCTTGGGCACCAAGAGACGTAAGTAGGAGGGTATATTCAAGAGACTTAACGGGGTGTACCAGCCATCACCCTACGCTAAGTTGAGAATTGCCACAAGGGAATGTCCTAAATGGCTTGTAAAGCCAGCGACCCGTGCATGTAGATTAAGTGGACTATGCTGGTGGCAATCCACGTGCAAGTTCTTGCATTGAAATCAAAGTAGTCTAAGTTAACTAAATAAAGTGTTTCCTGAACATGCTCGAAATATAACACTCAGAACATGCTTGAAATGTAACATGCTGAACATGCTCGATATGTAACACTCCTGAACATGCTTGAATGTAATATCCGGAACATGCTTGAATTGTAATACTTTAAAACGTGCCTACGACGTGCTAGAACATACCCACGACGTACTAGAACCCGAGACATGGACACACACTCGATATTGAATGCGTACATGAATCGTGTTATGTTATTATACATGAATTGTTGTTTAACTTGGTTTACCTTGAACAGGAAAGGCCGGACGGTAAGTATGGGTAAGTCGTACATGTATTTTCATGCGACACTTGAGTTCGGTAACACGAGATAGGCTATGCAATATGCTATGAAACTGATCCTAAGGCAAGATTAGAAAGACAATGAATGATAGAGATGCACAAAAGTAAATGGAACGTGTTTGGTAATGATGGCATTGTGGGCGAGCTAGCCTCCCCACCAGTGCATAACAATGTACTGATAACCCCACAGTATGCTTGCAGGATAGCAGGAGACGCCGGCGGGTGCGGAGCTTCCATCGAACGTGTCAAGGCGCGGAGCCAACTCTGGGGCCTTGGAACGTTGCAAGAAGCTGAAGCACCCTATACAGGACATAATGTATCGGAACATCGCCATGTATCATTCCATGTTGTAAGCCACTTGGCACGCCTTTTATGTTTCAGAGAGAGAGCTTGAGCGATTTGTAATATCGGCCTAGCGCCGCTTGTAAACTTCTTGAAATTCAATAAAAAGATTTGGATTCGCTTCTACTTGTGTTCATTTTTACTTCCGCTGCAAATGGGGACACTCTGTGCGACTCTGTGGCCTAGACTCAAATCGGCCGTTTCTGGACTTGGCCTTGCACGGGCGCAACCTAGGCCCGTGCGGCATCACGCCTTAGCGAGGACGATCGCTCCTACGGGAGCGGGGCGTGACACCCAATGATAAGTTCCTTAGGATGATTGGTGACAAATCTCCATTCTTTTGGGAGATCCTTTTGAGGAGGCTCGAGAGGAGGAGACTCTTTTGTTGGAGTCACAACTTCATTGTTAGATAAAGAAGGACGATCTCCAATAGAGAAGTTCTCCAACCCAAATGAGATGTCATCAATATCATCGGAAGAAGACAATGTAGAAGAGTTAAGTTCATTAAAAGAGACATTGATTGACTCTTCGACAACAAGACTTCTTTTATTAAAATATGAAAACCTTTACTATGAGTAGAGTATCCAAGGAATATTTCTTCATAGGTTTTTTCTTTAAACTTGCCTATGTTATCCTTGGTATTCAAAATAAAACAATTACAACCAAAAACTTTAAAATAATCAATAGAGGGAATTTTGTCAAACCAAAGCTCATAAGGAGTCTTCTTAAAAATAGGTCTAATCAAGACCCTATTTATAACATGACATGCCATATTAACGGCTTCCGCCCAAAAATATTGGGGGAGCTTATATTAGTTTAACATAACACGGGCCATATCTCCAAGGGTTCTATTCTTTCTCTCCACAATACCATTTTGTTGAGGAGTTCGTGGACAAGCAAAATCATGTCCAAAACCATTCTTTTCACAAAATCTTTTGAAATCGACATTGTCAAATTCTCCTCCATGATCACTTCTAATCTTGTTAATAGAAAAACCTTTCTCATTTTGAACACGTTTACAAAAGGCAACAAATTCACGAAAAGTATCACTTTTGCAAGCAAGAAAAATAACCCAAGTAAATCTCAAAAAATTATCAACCAAAACAAAAGAATAAAGCTTGCCTCCAAGGCTAGCAATTCTACTAGGACCAAAAAGATCCATATGAATAAGTTGAAGAGGTCTAGAAGTACTCACAGAGTTGATTGATTTGAAGGATGACTTTGTTAACTTACTCTTCTCGCATTCTTCACACACCATATCCTTTTTGAACGGGATACTTGGGAGTCCTCTTACGAGCTTCTTGGTAGCAAGACAAGAGATGGTATCCATGTTGGCGTGTCCGAGCCTCATGTGCCAAAGCCAACTCTCATCGTTCTTAGCAACTAAGCACCTGTCATTGTCAGTGTCTTCGATAAGATATAAAACATAGATATTGTTTTCTCTAATGCCTTCATAAACAATAGATCCATTTGAACTATCGGTAATGAAGCATTTGAGCTTAACAAACTTGATATCATAACTATTATCGGTAAGATGACTAATACTAAGAAGATTGTGTTTAAGATTAGTAACAAGACACACATTCTTAATACAAGGATAAGGAGGGGAATCTATATTACCATTTCCTATAATGTGACCTTTAAGATTGTTACCAAAAGAGACGTCCTTCCTTCTTCATCGATAGCGTTGTAAATAATGAAGCATCCCCGGTCATGTGCCGTGAACAACCGCTATCGAGAATCCACTTGCTTCTAGCATGAGAAGGACTCTTCACCTACAACATAAGTTGAAGATGAACATTTTGGTACCCATGATCGTATGGATCCTTGAGTGTTAGTCTTAGGAACCCACTTAAAAACTTTCTTATCAACAAGTTTTCTTGTATGACAATAATTGGTCGTATGTCCAAGCAAGCCACAGTAGTTGTAAATCATAGAGTATTTAGAAGAAGATATGTGAGAATCATGCATATGTGAATCTCTAGTGCGAGGAGTTCTAACATTAGTATTATGATGATGATAATAAAAAGCATGATGCAAAGTATTTTTCTTAACAAATGGTCATTTCCTTGTGTTAGAAAAGGATTTGTGTGTAGTGCTCATGTAAGAAGTATGCCTAGCATTGTGATGAGTGTGGAGGTGTCTTGGAGCATGTGAGTAGTGTTCTTATTACCTAGTTTCTTATTCTGTACAAGAAGATCATTATACTTAATAGAAGTATCATACTCTCTCCTATTAGCATCTTGAACTTTATGCATAGCAAATTCATAAGCTCTTCTCATGGATTGAATCTCATCATCCTTTTTCTTGATGGTGACAAGAGATTCTTGAAACTTGAGTCGCAAAGACTCTATTTCATCTGTGTCAGAAGCAGGAGATTTTCCCTTTACATCAATAATGATGCTTGAGAGTCTTTCTATTTCAAGTTGAAGAGCATCAACCTCTTTTAGAGATTTCTTATATTTATTCCTAACACCTTTGTGCTCTTCATGCAATTCAAGGATAGATTTCTCCAAGTCATCATAAGTAAGAGTATTTAAGGAGAGATCATCATGTACCTCATCGGTTGCCATGAGACAAACGTTGGCATTGTGTTTGCACTCTTTGTCGTTGTCGGAGTCGCTTGCGTCACTCTCACACCAAATGCTTGTGTTGGCAAATTTCCTGAAGGACGAGCTTTCCTTGCTAGGCTTCTCGTACTTGCTTGAGTCTTTTCTTATCATCGGACAGTCCCTCTTGATGTGTCCGGGTCTTCTGCATTGATAACACGCCGGATCTTCCTCATTGTCCCGTCTGAAGCGGTTGGCTTTGTTAAATTTGAGGAACTTCCGAAAGTGCTTAGCTGTGAGAGCTAATTCTTCATCGTCGTCCGACTCATTGTCGTCGGAGATATCCTTGGAGTAGGACTTTGTAACTTTGAGAGCAAGAGACTTCTCCTTCTCTTTGGTCTTCTTCTTCTTCTCTTGTATGGAGGATTTCTCTTGATCCTTCATATCGAGTTCATGAGTCATTAGCTTACCCATGAGGGTCTCAAGGTTCATGACTCTCAGGTCGTTCCCCTCAATGATTGCGGTAGCTTTAGGACTCCAAACTTTTGTCAATCCTCTAAGAATTTTTCTGATCTTTTCATGAGCAGGATATTCCTTACCAAGAGAAGAGAGAGGATTAATAATATCACTAAAACGAGTAAACATGCAAGTAATATATTCATCATGCTTCATCTTAAAGGACTCATATTCTTGCGTGAGTCTACTAATCTTGGATTCCTTCACTTGTGAAGTGCCCTCGTGTGTGACTTTAAGTAACTTTCAAATCTCATTGGAAGTCTTGCAAGTAGAGATTCGGTTGAATTCACTACTGTCGGGAGCACAATAAAGAGCGTTCATAGCCTTGGCATCTCGACTCGCAAGCTTCTTGGTATTTTCAATAAGTGTGTCCCTAAGGGTGTCAGAAGCAATATTCCCAATAACTCTGAAAGGAGTAGGAAGACCATTTATCACACAATCCCATAAATCGAATCTATGGACTTCAGATAAATGCTCATCCTAATCTTCCAGTAGTTATAGTTGGTTCCATCAAACAGGAAAGGCCTATTTGTGGAGTGTCCTTCATTATGAAAGGTGTTGATACTAGGGTTAGTGGCCATAGATCACTCAAAGGGTGTAAATCCAAATTAAGTGAACAAAGCTCTGATACCAATTGTAGAACCCTAGAGGGGGGTGAATAGGGAAATAAAAAATATCTAGAGCAACAAAAGTAATATATGACAAATAAAAGTAAAGAGTAAGAAGATCAAACACAAAATGTATCCTGGTATCCTCGTTTGAGGCAATCCAGTCCCGGAACTCTCTCCGGCTTAAATCCACTATTTAATCAAATAGTACACATGAGTTTGGATCCGAAGAACTCGCCAACTTCAATACGAGTTTGGATCCGAAGACTCGCCAACTTCAACACACGAGTTTCTTACGAAGGCTCGCCAACTTCAAATAAATGAGAAGAGAACTTGTTGATCTTCTAACACGTGAAGATCGAAAATTGCAACTCTTAAATACTCTAGCACTTTGGGAGAGGATGATAATTTAAAATCTTGGTAGAGTATTAATGGTGGAGCTCTTGGTTGTTTGGAAAATTTATGGCAAGAGTTGGTAAGAGCTTAATGAGAGAGAAAGCTTTCTTTTATAGAGAAACCAAGAGTGGGTGGCATTTAATGCTCTGGATACAGGCAGACCGGCATACCGTCGGTATGCAGCGGCATACCGTCGGTATGCAGCGGCATATCGTCAGTATG
>JANAVB010038020.1:2420375-2432875 GCA_029216955.1 Iris pallida | reverse complement strand
GCGAGGGGTCAAAAATCTAAGCAAATCATCTCATCCCTACCCGTTACTTATCCTATGAGCAGTAACTTGAAATCGCCAGAGCTCAATGAGGTGGCCACAGGAGGTGGACGAGCAAATCACTCGCAGTCTTGGAGAGGGATAATCGGAGATGGCTTGTGAAAGTGTGGAATGGTGACCGCCTCATCCCTCTAGGGAAGGAAGCCGTTAGGGACAGTCTCTGGTAAACGTGGACAACCGTGCTTGCCCGCATATGAGGGTGCACGTGGTTTAATTACTTCATGCGTGCATACGCGCGTGGGTTAAGAATGCGCCAAGCCGTTACTTATTATTCGACCAAAAGGAATTGAATGGTTTAAAGTTGAGTAGCGAGATACGCTTATCCGGAATGGAATGCTCGACCATCAATAGAATCGAAAGTTTACAGGCATATTGACTTAATATATAATGCTACAAAAGAGGCAAGTCACAAGTCAAGCTAATTATAAATTACCACAAAGAGGCACGGTGTTGGAAAAAATATGCTAACTCGATCTGCTGTAAGAAGTCATAGTGTTGAGGGCCATCCAGGTGATAATACTATTCTTGGGGATATGTATGTGGACTAACATTTTATCTCCCAACTTTTCTATCTTTTCTAAATCAAACATAAAACTTCTTCCAAGTTATTGCTAAGTTCCAAGAACCAATCCAAGAACCGAACAACCCCCGATGGTTTTGTAACTGGATTCCTCCTATCCTTACTCAATGTACATATGCCTTTCTCGTAATGTTCTTAAGTGTAGACTTTATATTTTATTCAAATCATATTTAAATTATATTAAAATATTTTAAATATGATTTGAATATATTTTAATTATGATTTGTTATAGATACTTTTTAGAATTTTGGATATGTATTTAGAAAGATCATATCATGTAGTTAGTTTAAATATAATTTAAATGTTAAATATATTTTATGATATGTTATATGTTCGGGTAGTTAGAAGAATTTTAAGTTTTTTTCTTCTTAACTACATGAGGATAACATATGCAATAGTTAATTTTTTAAAAACATTTTCATATTAATTAATTGAGAATATGCATACGACTTAGATGTATTATAATAATACCTAGAGATATTATTGACAAAGGATAAAAAAAAGAATTTCTTTCATATATTAAGGAATATTCTTTTTCACTTGTGTCATTGGCATTGGCTGGTAAATATTATAATCTTCTATTTAGAAAGGCTTCTCGTGTTTAACTTTGCAAAAATGCGCGGTGGCCGCGCACAGTACTCGCGCACGCCACCGCCGCATCCCCCTCCCACCCCCTTCCTCCTGCTTTGCCGGCCACCGGCGCCTCCAACCCTCCCCTCTCGTGCTCCGCCGGACTCAGCCGTCTCCCTATCCTCCGTCGGCTCCTGCAAGTACTGCACAAGCCAAGAAGCTCGGTCGGTTGTTAAATTTGTGACTATTGGAGGGGTGCATTTTTCCTTTAGGTGTAGGGTTGCAAATGTACGAACTCACCGGCTAGGTAAAAGCTCGCTCTACTCGGCAAGACTTGGTTCCAATAATAAGCCGATCGAGATTGAACATAGGGACCTTGGCTCGTGAACGAGCTTTACTCGACTTGCTCGACCTTTTTTTTATTTTTTTTGGCTCAGCTATGACTCGACTAATTTGATGTAGTAATTTTCAATTGGTTCATGCCAAACAAACAGACTTTTCATTCAAATAGATGCATGCAGGAGTTGAGTTGTTGTTAGCTTTCTCGTGAACGGTCCTTAACAGCCAATTTTTTCCACAGCGAATTTTCAACGGGTCGCATGGATGTTTCTTGCGTATTCGATTTTCCACAAGACCGATTTTAATTTCCACAGCAGTTTTGTTTTTTTCTCCACACGTACATTATCATCCACCATATCAGTGGAAGCTTTCTCGATCGACTCTTCCTTATAAATAGCTCTCTCCATCTTATAGATCCCTACTCACTCCTACCATTCTTTCTAACTTGATTAATATGATTTCACCAAAGCTCGTATCAATGGGCGCATACTTCAACTTGATCTTGGTATTTAATATCTTCCTCCTTAAAGGTACGTACGTACGTACCTACCTAGTGTGCTATCAGAGATGCTCGATCGATCTATGAGGACATGCAGTGTTGTACAATTATACTATATATATATATATATATATATATATATATATATATATATATATATATATATATAATTCCTACACCAAGATTAATTCATTTTTTTTTTCTTTTTCTCTCTTTTAGTACATACTTCTGAGTATTTTTGCATATTACAATCGTATATTTCATGTCAAAATATTCCAGGTGTAACTTCAACTACCTTTACCTTCAAGAACAACTGTCCCTTCACAGTGTGGCCAGGCACACTCCAGGGAGGCTCATCCTCCCCGCTGTCCCAAACCGGATTCGAGCTCGGTAATGGTGTGACGTCAACTCCCGTCACCCGCCCCAATGGGATGGGTGGGTCGCATGTGGGCTCGTACCGGGTGCGCCACTGATGCTTCTGGGCGATTCTCCTGTGAGACAGGCGATTGCGGCACAGGAGTCGTATCGTGCAATGGTGCCGGAGGTGCACCTCCGGTGACACTCCTCGAGTTTACTCTCCAAGGAGACGGTGGAAAGGATTTCTACGACACAAGCTTAGTTGACGGATTCAACCTCCCGGCGTCTATTTCCGTCCAAGGAGGGTCGGGCGACTGCAAGACATCTGGTTGCCCTGTTGACATCAACGCACGTTGTCCTGCACAATTGCAGCTCAAGAATGGTGGCGGAGCCGTCGTAGGGTGCAAGAGCGCTTGCGAGGCTTTCAACACCGACGAATATTGCTGCAGGGGATCGTTCGGTACTCCGAGCACATGCAAGCCCTCAAGCTTCTCAATGGTCTTCAAGAATGCATGTCCTGATGCCTACAGCTATGCCTATGATGATGCTTCTAGCACCTTCACTTGTACTGGTGCTGATTATTTGATCACTTTCTGCCCTTGAAAAAAATATTGGGCACATACGGAAGTAGTAGTTAATAATGATATCCCTCAAATAATTTCATATTTATTGTACTAAAACTTATGAAAAATAATGAGGGATTGAATAAATTGGAATTAATGGCTGCATGTTTATGACAGAAAATGTTCCGCTAATTTGTCAGATATTGTGAAATACCTTTTTTCTGATCTTAATGTGTGGAAATTTCAAATAATAAAGTATTTATAAATGATCATATATAATCATATATTATGTTAGATTATAGACCATTGGCAATGCCAGGACCATAGTTAAGAATTCACACGATATAACCGTAACTTGGAAGCCTTAATTTGCAACAAGAACTTTGTCAAATGATAGATCGATGACACACTGGCCGGCCGTATGCTAGTGGCATGTCCTTCTTTCTGTGTATGCTCTAGCAACATCATGATTTTCAGTCTATTAATTTATAGAATGGATCCACGTACTTCTTTGGAAACTTTGGAGGGTGAGATGAGTCATGGGCATAGATTGTGACAATTGGAGGCCGCCTGCAGTACACCAGCACACTACTAAAATATGCTCTATTAGCGACGTAATTTAGCGACGGATTAAAATAATGTCACTAAATATCGAATATAGCGACTCCTTTCTGTAGATATCGCAAAACGTCGCTGAATAGCGACGTTCAGCGACAGGAGATAAAATACGTCGCTGAATAGCGACGTTCAACGACATATTATTAAATATGTCGCCATATATTAAAATGTTTGCGACGTTTAGCGACGTCGCCTCTTGACGTCGCTAACGTTTTTACTTAGGGCACACTGCTTCCTTTTTCCCCCTCACTCGAACTACACATTTTATAATATGACAAGCCATGTTCATATATATCCCTTAACTAAGATCACTATGCTTCTTTTTGTCAAAAGCTAAATATCCATATATAACAGTACGAGCTACTACTGATTCATCCATATATAATTAATCTACAAAGACTGTGATGATGGGATAATGAAGAAGAAGATGGAAACTTAACTTCTATACTTACAACATGCCACGGGCAACACATTATAAAATGTGTAGCAACAATAACAGTATCTATATCTGCATATTTTGAAGTTTGGAAAACAGCCAAGTAATATAGAGATTAACTCTTAGTTTGTTGGATATACTTGTCTTTATCTCCAAAATTCTATATACAAAATAAACCAAAATTAAAAAATTATCGGCCTTCGGTGATGTCGCGCACGTAACACTGCCATAAGAGTTAATTCGGGTCTATGTGCAGACTTTTTCAAATGCTCCTAGTGGTAAAAAATTTTCTCTACCAGTATCCCGTCATCGCACACAACTCCTGAAAATTGACCCGAACTTAACTTGCCCAGCAAAGAAATTAAACAAATGATATGGAGATACAAGATAAAATTTGTTCTAAAAATTAGAGAAAGTAGAGGGAAGAAAATAGCATAGTGTAATTCTCCTTTTGTTTTTTTTTTTCTTTCTTGTCTTAGACTAGCAACCAATGGAAATATATATAGAGAGAGCTAAATATAACCGCATGATTAAAGGAGAATAATAAAAATTGATGAAGAATAATGGGTTGGACATTAATTGTCCGTTGGAATAATTTCTAACATTCAAGAATTGAGAAAGAAAAACGTTATACATTGAAGAGGGAGTTGATTTTTGCATTAAACATCAGCAGATATATCCAACAGTTCTCTACCAGTAGGGGTGAGCATCGGTATAATCGATCGGTATTTGTTCGAATTTTTCGATAATTTTTTTAATCGGTATTTTAAAAATGAATATCAATATCGTACCATTTAAAATCGATATTTTCGGTTTCGATTCAATCGGTATTCGGTCGATTTTCGTTCGGTAGCGATATTTTACTGATTAACATTCGATCAATCAAAACACTTATTATTATGGAACCTCTTAACCTAGAATTATATATATATTTTACTTTTTTAAAGCATTAAATTTTAAAGTCAAGCTTCTACCATTAAAGCAATTAATCAAATGTATTATAACAATATGTAACAAGTCGCGAACACTTTCAAATGAGCTTAAAAGATCAAACACGGTTACTAAGTTTAATCCTTAGCAAAAGTTCAAGTACAACAAAATTTACGTCAAAATTCAATGAAAACACAAAAACATAAGCTCAAAAGATCAAAAACTCAACTTTTAGCGTTCTTAACATAACTTCAAGTCCACCAAAATCTATTTTAAGTTCTAAGAAACTGATTCTCATTTAAAACAAAGATAAAAATATATAACAATGAGTTGCATAAAATTAATCACGAACAACATTCTAAAGAAGAAAAATGATAATAATATATATATATTAATATATATATAATATATATTATATATATATATATATATTATATATATAATATATATATATATATATATATATAATATATATATTAAATATATATATATATATATATATAAAATAATATATACTTTAATATATATATATATATATATATATATATATATATAATATATATAATATATATATATATATATATATATTTGAAAAGGTAAAAATTATATTGATCAACGATAATTACAACTTAGATCTATCCCAGATTACAAAATGAGTCATCTGGGATGTAATGTCCCAAATTCGTGATACGTATTTAGTTGTACGTATACGTATTTTGGACCCATATTTTATATCGTGGTTAGTTATCTTGGTTTATTTTGCATTGGCTTGGTTTTATTAGCATTGATAGTTTAATTGGTTTTAATGGTTCATTGGTTTATTTGGGCTTGGATTATTCCTGGGTTGGTTCGGCTTGGTTTGGTTTGCTTGGTTCATTATGAACCATAGGGGTGAACCCCCTACCTACCACCACCATCCCCCTTTATAACCCACCTAACTTTTCTCTCTCCTCCACTCTCTCATTAACTCTTCTTCCTTCTCCATTAAACCCACCACCAACCAAGAACACCCCTTAGGCAAGTGCAACTTGCTTCTACAAGAGAGCCCCCTTTTATTGTTCCATTAGCTTCTCCTCATGTTTCTAAGACACATTAGAACTTGTCATTTTCCATTTTGAGGCTTTAATTTTTGTAGATCTAGAAATTAGTTATTTTCGGATTTTGGTGGTTTTGATCTATCAAACTTCTTTGTTTTCAAGTTTTGATGGTTCCATGTTGTAGAAAATTTTATTCTACCCAATTTTGACCTTTGAAAAGTTGGATTTAGACTTGTTTTGACCAAGTTATAGACTTTTGAAGCTTTGGGTTCAAACTATGGAGTTCTTGCTGATTTGGAGAAGACTGAGAGCAGTGTGCGCGAGCTTTTTAGCTTGCGCCGCTGAGTTGCGCGCGCTCTTTAGCGCAGCACAGTCTGACTCATACGCTGCCTTTTGGTGACGTGAGCGCAGTCTGACTCATACGCTGCCTTTTGGTGATGTGAGCGCAGTCTGACTCATACGCTGCCTTTTGGTGACGTTAGCACAGTCTGACTCATACGCTGCCTTTTGGTGACATGAGCGCAGTCTGACTCATACGCTGCCTTTTGGTGACGTGAGTGCAGTCTGACTCATACGCTGCCTTTTGGTGACGTGAGCGCAGTCTGACTCATACGCTGCCTTGATGATGAGTCGTATGGACCTCATACACTGCCTTGATGAAGAGTCGTATGGACCTCATATGCTGCCTTGAAGAGGAGTTGTAGAGTCCATATGCTGCCTTTTGGAGGCGTATGTCTTGCATACGCTAACCTGAGCGCAGCCTGACTTAAGCGCAGCCTGACCTGAGCGTAGCCTGACCTGAGCGCAGCCTGACCTGAGCGCAGCCTGACCTGAGGGCAGCCTGACCTGAGCGCAGCCTGACTTGAGCGCAGCCTGACCTGAGTGCAGCCTGACCTGAGCGCAGCCTGACCTGAGCGCACCTGACCTGAGCGCAGCCTGACCTGAGCGCAGCCTGACCTGAGCGCAGCCTGACTGAGCGCAGCCTGACCTGAGCTCAGCCTGACCTGAGCGCAGCCTGACCTGAGCGCAGCCTGACCTGAGCGCAGCCTGACCTGAGCGCAGTCTGACTCAGGCGCAACCTGATGTTTAGGCACAACTGGACCTGACACTACTTGCCTTGGCGCAACCTGTTACCCTGGCGCAACTTGGCTAATGCCACTTGTTGGCCATAGTACCCCTTGCTTCCCCCTTTGGGCACATTATGTCCCCATATTCCTCTTTTTATGATTTTGTACCAATTTATATCCTTACGCCTTTTGATGTAAACTCGACATGAACCCGATGTGGTCATGACATTATTTATGAATGTTAATCGGAACAAGGCTTAGTGATGGAATTGCATGATTAGTGACCCGCCGTGGTGCACTCTTGACAAGTAATTTGACATGATAATTCTTGATGGTGGTCCGTTGTGACGCCCCCTTGCCTTGATAAGTAGTCTTGATAAGAAACCTGACATGATAACCTTGATACGCTGTTACGACGGCTAACCTAACATGTTAAGTGAATTCTTGACACCGTGGGTGATTGTATTAAATGCTTGTATAAGCAACTAGTCTTGTCTCGCATCATGTCTAGGACATGTATCCCTGGTTACCACGGTCAGGGATTCATACCGAATCTGACTAGGTTAATGACTAGATTGATCAAGTAGAGAATATAGAGAGGTATTCCGGCTACAAGCAATCCCGTTATCTGGGCGTCTTCCTTGATGGACTTGTAGCCTGCCGACGAGTAGGGCACATTTCCAGCTCACTGTTATGTGGGGTACTACATGAAATGATTACTATGCACACTGTCATGTGTTGCATCCAAGTCACCTAACAAGGCATGATAACTCTAAGCTTGAACCTTGCGTCTGGATAACCTGGATAGTCTGCAGGGCTTGTGGCCGTAGGCGTACCTCATTGCATCTTGCTAGTAACTAAGCTTGTGATAACCCTAGTTAGTTAAGTATCAAGCCGTACTCTTTGTTTGGCCGTAAATGATGGATGGAGTCCTATCTTGTCTAGTCTTGCCTAGATCCGGTACATGGATATCTCCGGACATGCTTGTTTATGCTTTACTTATCGATAATTGGTTCGAGGCTAAGTTCTGTTTAGGTGAAGGGTTACAACCCCGGTCCTTGTTTGGTTTACGGGTTGTAACTTGGTTACCGGAATAGTCCTTTAGTTATCTTATCGTTTATCATCATGTTTTCTTTAACTCATGTCTTATGTTATTTCACCTATGATTTATGTGCTGACATGCTGGTTTTAGTTTTAATGAAGCCTCCTTTGTGGCACTTGCTCTTTCTGGGGTCTGACCTAGCTGGTTTTGTATGGCCAGATTTGGAGCAGCTACCGAGGATCTCCCAACCTTCCTGCCAGATGGTGAACACTAGAAGGAATTCCGGCAACGAGTGGGTTTTATTTTGCTCTCCCACTCCCTTGTAAAAATATTCTTTTGAGGCGTTTAGCCGTCGAGCAAGTGTTAGCTCGTTTACAACTTTATTTACTGTCTGCCTACGGGCTGTAGCATGATTGACAAATTCTAGGGTTGATCATGTATGACTTAAACTCTTGCTAGTCTTCGTATTTTGTATGACTAGCTTCATGATCATCTGAATATGTAATATTTGGGATGCCTTACTATTGTATATTTGATGATCTTACATCTTGTAATTAACTTATTTGCTTGTGATTGAGACACTAGGCTTATTATTGACCATAAGAGACTGTGGCTTGTAGATAAACCCTCATATATCTAGACAACCGTGACCGTATAGCGGTGTGGATTCCATTCCGTTATACGTAGCTGGCTATGTCTGCCCCCGCTCTCCAGTATTCTGGTTCTGGGGCGTGACACGGTTTAAGTGGTGGCCCATGCAGGTCTTGTAAATCAAGATATGTGAGAGTTTTACCGAATAGATGTCTCAATCAGTACTCGCCCTTGATCTCTTCTCGTATCCTCTTGATTTATGAAATTCTTGTCCGATCACATGCTTGTAATCGTTGATCTGTCCTGGTCCTTCCTTAATGTTCCCATGTCGTCTTCTTCAGCAGCATTGAACCCGGACCTGTCGATCAGCAAGGCGGATAACCTCCCGTGGACCAGCAGTAACTAGAAGATCAGGCCCAGACCTTTCAGCAACAGAACTCGCGGCAGTTTGCCCTAGCCCAGGCCCAGGTTCAGAATCGACCGAGAGGTATATGTGTCCTCTCATCTTGCTTTTCTAATGTCATTATGTGGGGTGCATGACGTATTTTATGTATCCTAATTACAACGGTACATTCCGGACCCGAGCCATATCCTAGGTCATTCGAAACTGGTTATTGGTACCAACCTTTTTTATATGAGGATAGGCCCGTGTCCATGTTTGACCAAAGAGAGAGACCTCAAGCGCAAGACTATCAGTTCAGTCCGTGTTGCTTAGAGTCATCCCTCTTTGGGAGAGTCAAACTTGGAAGCATGAGGATGATATCTGATTAGGTCATCCCGGCTGGTTTGACTCGTAAGGTATAATATCTTCCTTATGCCTTACGCTTCGAATCAAATGATTGTGTGATTGATTGGTAGTGGTAGATTGCCTATGATAGGATAGCTTTCCCTTACATCTCTAGCTTCTAGATTAAATTCCGAGGACAGAATTCTTTTAAGGTGGGTAGGATGTAATGTCCCAAATTTGTGATACGTATTTAGTGTACGTATACGTGTTTTGGACCCGTATTTTATATCTTGGTTAGTTATCTTGGTTAGTTATCTTGGTTTATTTTGTATTGGCTTAGTTTTATTGGCATTGATAGTTTAATTGGTTTTAATGGTTCATTGGTTTATTTGGGCTTGGTTTATTCCTGGGTTGGTTCGGCTTGGTTTGGTTTGCTTGGTTCATTATGAACCATAGGGGTGAACCCCCTGCCTACCACCACCATCCCCCTTTATAACCCAACTTTTCTCTCTCCTCTACTTTCTCATTAACTCTTCTTCCATCTCCATTAAACCCACCCCCAACCAAGAACACCCCTTAGGCAAGTGCAACTTGCTTCCACAAGAGAGCCCCTTTTATTGTTCCATTAGCTTCTCCTCATGTTTCTAAGACACATTAGAACTTGTCATTTTCCATTTTGAGGCTTTAATTTTATAGATCTAGAAATTAGTTATTTTCGGATTTTGGTGGTTTTGATCTATTAAACTTCTTTGTTTTCAAGTTTTGATGGTTCCATGTTGTAGAGAATTTTATAATACCCAATTTTGACCTTTGAAAAGTTGGATTTGGACTTGTTTTGACCAAGTTATGGACTTTTGAATCTTTGGGTTCAAACCATGGAGTTCTTGCTGATTTGGAGAAGACAGTGAGCAGTGTGCGCGAGCATTTTAGCTTGCGCCACTGAGTTGCGTGCGCTCTTTAGCACAGCACAGTCTGACTCATATGCTGCCTTTTGGTGACGTGAGCGCAGTCTGACTCATACGCTGCCTTTTGGTGACGTGAGCACAGTCTGACTCATACGCTGCCTTTTGGTGACGTGAGCGCAGTCTGACTCATACGCTGTCTTTTGGTGATGTGAGCGCAGTCTGACTCATACACTGCCTTTTGGTGACGTGAGCGCAGTCTGACTCATACGCTGCCTTGATGAGGAGTCGTATGGACCTCATACGCTGCCTTGATGAGGAGTCGTATGGACCTCATACGCTGCCTTGAAGAGGAGTCGTATGGAGTCCATACGCTGTCTTTTGGAGGCGTATGTCTTGCATACGCTGACCTGAGCGCAGCCTGACTTGAGCGCAGCCTGACTTGAGCGCAGCCTGACCTGAGCACAGCCTGACCTGAGCGCAGCCTGACCTGAGCGCAGCCTGACCTGAGCGCAGCCTGACTTGAGCGCAGCCTGACCTGAGCGCAGCCTGACTTGAGCGCAGCCTGACTTAAACGCAGCCTGACCTGAGCGCAGCCTGACCTGAGCGCAGCCTGACCTGAGCGCAGCCTGACTTGAGCGCAGTCTGACTTAGGCGCAACCTGATGTTTAGGCGCAACTGGACCTGACCCTACTTGCCTTGGCGCAACCTGTTACCCTGGCGCAATTTGGCTAATGCCACTTCTTGGCCATAGTACCCCTTGCTCTCCCCTTGGGAGTATTATGTCCCCATATTCCCCTTTTTATGATTTTGCACCCATTTTATATCCTTACGCCTTTTAATGTAAACTCGACATGAACCCGATGTGGTCATGACATTATTTATGGATGTTAATCGGAACAAGGCTTAGTGATGGAATTACATGATTAGTGACCTGCCGTGGTGCACTCTTGACAAGTAATTTGACATGATAATTCTTGATGGTGGTCCGTTGTGACGCCCCCTTGCCTTGATAAGTAATCTTGATAAGCAACCCGACATGATAACCTTGATACGCTGTTGCGACGGCTAACCTGACATGCTAAGTGAATTCTTGACACCGTGGGTGATTGTATTGAATATGCTTGTATAAGCAACCAGTCTTGTCTCGCATCATGTCTAGAACATGTATCCCTGGTTACCACGGTCAGGGATTCATACCAAATCTGACTAGGTTAATGACTAGATTGATCAAGTAGAGCATATAGAGAGGTATTTCGGCTACAAGCAATCCCGTTATCTGGGCGCCTTCCTTGATGGACTTGTAGCCTGCCGACAAGTAGGGCACATTTCCAGCTCACTGTTATGTGGGGCACTACATGAAACGATTACTATGCACACTGTCATGTGTTGCATCCAAGTCACCTAACAAGGCATGATAACTCTAAGCTTGAACCTTGCGTCTGGATAACCTGGATAGTCTGCAGGGCTTGTGGCCGTAGGCGTACCTCATTGCATCTTGCTAGTAACTAAGCTTGTGATAACCCTAGTTAGTTAAGTATCAAGCCGTACTCTTTGCTTGGCCGTGAATGATGGATGGAGTCCTATCTTGTTTAGTCTTGCCTAGATCCGGTACATGGATATCTTCGGACATGCTTGTTTATGCTTTACTTTATCGATAATTGGTTCGAGGCTAAGTTCTGTTCAGATGAAGGGTTACAACCCTGGTCCTTGTTTGGTTTACGGGTTGTAACTTGGTTACCGGAATAGTCCTTTAGTTATCTTATCGTTTATCATCCTGTTTTCTTTAACTCATGTCTTATGTTATTTCACCTATGATTATGTGCTGACATGCTGGTTTTAGTTCTTAAGTGAAGCCTCCTTTGTGGCACTTGCTCTTTCTGGGGTCTGACCCAGCTGGTTTTGTATGGCCAGATTTCGGAGCAGCTACCGAGGATCTCCAACCTTCCTACCAGATGGTGAACAATAGAAGGAATCCCGGCAACGAGTGGGTTTTATTTTGCTCTCCCACCCCCTTGTAAAAATATTCTTTTGAGGCATTTAGCCGCCGAGCAAGTGTTAGCTCGTTTGCAACTTTATTTACTGTCTGCCTACGGGCTGTAGCATGATTGACAAATCCTAGGGTTGATCATGTATGACTTAAACTCTTGCTAGTCTTCGTATTTTGTATGACTAGCTTCATGAT
>JANAVB010038020.1:2407875-2417875 GCA_029216955.1 Iris pallida | reverse complement strand
GAACCAGGTAAATTGATTCTGGAATCGCCCCTACTGGGATTCCAACTCCTGACCACTCGGACCGCATGCATCTCTCTTAACCACTAGGCTATATATATTGTAGAGGACCATATTACACTCAAACTGCTACCACTACCATTATAACATATTTTAGTATTCGGTTCATAATTTTTGTTCGATTTTTCAGAATATTTTTAATCTGGAATCAGTTGATTTTTCAGTAGCGGTCGGTATTTGTACACCACGATCTACCAGTATCTTTTGTTTGGTCTAGTATAATTTGAAGGAAAAAAAATCACGTGATAAGAAAAGTGAGACCTAAACTATAAATATAAAATGTAGTCTATTGTTTAATTAACATGGGTTCCACTTGAAAGAAAAATGTTATGGTTATGTGAGTTTCTAAAGTTCATGGTTCAGAACTCCTGGATTGAAAAATCATACATGGATAGGGGACAGAGACCAAATTTTTTGGATCCTTTTCATATACTCTCGTTAGTTCTTGCAACTAATTAAACAAAGAATTTGTGTTTGTAATCCCTCTGTCCTATTGTGTTCCAAGAACCAAACAGACCCTTATGTTTTTCATCCAAAAAAAACTATGAGAAATTACGCCGACCATTAGGGAGATGTGAGAGAGGTAATTGTAGCAAGATTGCGCATCCACTTACAGGTCCTTAGTGGACGGTCTTCAGGATTCAATCCAGCCACAGGTTCCTCTACGGCTACCTTGTTACGACTTCACCCCAGTCGAAGACCCCAAAAATTGATTCATGTCACCAATGCTCCGACCAGTCCCCAATTGGTTCATACCACCGAGATAGACCAGGAACTTCAGCCTGGATGGCTTCTACCCAGCTCTTTGATCCACATTCATTGTAGCGCTCTAGTAGATCCGTAGTCGTTCAGGTTAACGTCAAATTCCTATATCATCAATTTTTTTCTCTTTTCTGGTTCCCTCCGGTCGCCTCTCTTTTCGGAGCTAGGCTTGGCTTGATTCCATCATACATGATTGAGTTGCGAAAAAATCTGGATATGTATCCTACATCTGAACTGAATTCTTTTTGTTAAAGAATCTATTTATAGTTACTCGGGAACAATTATGAGATTCTCTGAAAAAAATACGAAATTCTATCAAATTTGAAAAAGGATGTAGCTTGGTAGCACGAGGGGTCAAAATCTAAGCAAATCATCTCATCCCGTTACTTATCCTATGAGCAGTAACTTGAAATCGTCGGAGCTCGATGAGGTGGCCACAGGAGGTGGACGAGCAAATCACTCGCAGTCTTGGAGGGATGATCGGAGATGGCTTGTGAAAGTGTGGAATGGTGACCACCTCATCCCTCTAGGGAAGGAAGCCCTTAGGGACATCTGGTAAACATGGACAACCGTGCTTGCCCGCGTATAAGGGCGCACGTGGTTTAATTACTTCATGTGCGCATACGCGCGTGGGTTAAGAACGCGCTAAGCCGATACTTATTATTCGGATCGACCAAAAAGAATTGAATGGTTTAGAGTTGAGTAGCGAGATACGCTTATCCGGAATGGAATGCTCGACCATCAATAGAATCGAAAGGGCTACCAAAATACAGTCAATTAGTGACGGATTGTTAGTGACAAAAAATTTCCATCGACGTTAGCGACGGATTTGCGGCAAATAGCCGACGGAGTACCGACGACATGCCGATACATTTTTTATTTCATTTTAAGGGGAAGAAAAGGTCGCTCATCCGTCGCTAGGTCGTCGGATATATAGCGACGGAAACGTAGCCGTCGCTATGCAGTCGATTATTTGGCGAGAATTATTGGGAGAAGTGGCAGAATAATTCTTCGACTACGTAGCGACGGATAGTCCGTCGGCAAGTATCAAATAGAGCGACGGATTAGCGACGGACAAAATCCGACGCTAGTCCGTTGCTAAATAAAGGGCCCAGACTTAAATTGAAATGACGGGAGAAACTTTTTATTCCCCCAAATTTCATTCTCTCTCTCTCGCTCCCGCGGCGGTCGGCGACCTCACTCTCCTCTCTCTCTCTCTCCCGCAATGGTGATCGGCGACCTCTCTCTCTCTCTCCTAAAGGTAATCTTTCTCTCTTTCTTGGTGGTCGTGGGTGTCTTGGGTTGCCGGAGACGTCGTGGGCTGCGGGGGCGACGGAGACTGCGGGGTGTGGCGCACGCAGGGTAGCGCGTGGCTGCGGGACCGCGCGCTGGGCTGCGGGGGGCAGCACGGGGCTACGGTGGCCACGTGCGGGGCTGCGGCGGGGGGCAGCGCGCTCCGGGACAGCGGGGGACAGCGAGGGTATTAAGAGTACATGGTCTCTTAGACGTTTTAACAAGTACGTAGAGGTCTCTAAGATATTAAGAGTACATATATAGGTATATATATGCAAATCACTAATGTATGTGGCTGTGTTGGATTTTGGAGTGGACTTGGGTGAGTGTTGGTGTGAGTTGTTGCCTTCTGCTGTATGGGTTCCGTTGGCCGAACTATCAATATTTTTTAGGGATATTTGTTCAACTAAGTTGACTGTGCAACACATGGTTGAACTTGAGGAGAAGATTATCTTAACAATTTGCAAGTTTGAGAAAATATTTCCTCCTGGCTTCTTCGACAGCATGGAGCATCTACCGATTCATCTAGCATACGAAGCCCGTGTCGGTGCATCTGTTCATTATCGATGGATGTACCCATTTGAAAGGTACATAAAAATCGATATAATTTAAGTTGAATTTTAGTAGGTTTTAAAATTATTCTTAATTCTCAAGATAATTTGTCTCTCTAGATACCTACACCATCTAAAGAAGAAAGTTGGCAACAAGGCTCATATAGAGGCTTCAATATGCGAAGCATATCTTATCGAAGAGTTGTCAAACTTCTGCTCCATTTATTTTGATACTCATGTTAAGACAAATCGAAATAGACCTCAAAGGAATGACGAGAACGTTGAGGATGGAGGTATATTCAATGTAAGGGACAAGCCTGTTGGGGCTAGTAAAAAACGGTGGTTGACTGACGATGAGTATGATGCCGCTCACCGATATGTCTTGTTAAACTGTGACATACAAGAAGTGAGAGATTTGGAGAAGTAAGTCAGTACACTTGCACTTGTTATAATCTCGAATTTGATGAAGTAAGTGACTACACTTATATATTTTAATTTCTCTAATAGTGTATTTAGAGATGAAGTCAAAATGAGGACACCCGATATTACCGATGAGGGACTTCAAAGAGGTTGATTGTACATTTTCGTCATGGTTTCGCAAATACGTAAGTAACTGAGATTATAATTGAGGTTGATTTTATAATTCTTATAAATACGTAAGTAACTGAGATTAGAAATATATAATCTGAAACATTTAAATTATAAATATTTATTTATAGGTTTTATTGCCTGAAACAACACTCACTAATGAGAGTGTTCGTTATCTGGCATTGGGACTGAAGAGGCAAACAAAGACTTGGCCAGGCTATGTCGTTAATGGCTTCAGGTTTAAGGCAACTCAGAATGCTATAAATGTCGAATTTATCAATGACGGCATCAGTAACAAGGATTTTGGTGTTTGCATAAGAGGCACCATCTATGACGATGAACTGGACTTTGACTATTATGGAGTGCTTCGGGATATTATAGATTTATAATATACTGGCCCATATGATATGCATATTGTAATGTTCAAATGTGAGTGATTCGATACGACACCAAATATCGGTTGGAGAATCGATAAACAATTTGGATTTGTCGATATAAATTATCGCAGGAGGTATAGAGGATCCGATACATTTGCGATAGCAAATCAGGCTGTTCAAGTCTACTATACAAGTTACCTAAGGCGTCGTAGAGTTCGATTTGACTGGTGGGCAGTGTCACTTCCCGTTCCCGGAATACGTATTCTAAATACATGTTGCTGGAACGTATTTATTTAATATTTATCATATTATTCTGTATTTAAATCCCTTTAATTTTATGTTAAATAATTTCTTGCAATTTTATTTCTGTATTTTAATTTTTGCTTTTATACTCTACTTTAGCTTTAGTTTGGGTTCGGCTTGGATTGGTTTAATTATGTTGGTTCATCATGAACCGAAACAAACCCCCACCTACCACCACTCCTTCATTTAAAGCCTCATCCCCTTTCTCTCTCTCTTCATTAGTTCTTCTCATTACTCTTCTTCCTTATAACTCCCCCACCAATCTAGGAGGGCTAGGCAAGTGCCAACTTGCTTCTTGATGGATTTCCATTTTTGTTGTTCCATTGTCTTTCTCTCAAGATTCTTAGACACTTTAGTACTTATTATTTTTTATTCCCATGGCTCATTTCATGTAGATCTAAGTTTAATAAATTTTTGGAATTTTAGGTTTTAATCTAGTAACTTTGTTATTTTTCAAGTTTTGATGGTTCTATGTGTAGGAAATTTAATTCTACCCAATTTAGACTATTGGAAGTCCTGATTTCGACTTATTTTGAGTAATTTATGATCTTTTTGGTTCATGGGTTTTCATGGCCATTAGAGGCTGATTGGAGAAGATGACCAGTACATGCTGACCTGGCGCATGCTGTTTGCTGGCAAAAAGCTGTTGTCATGCTGTTTGCTGGCGTATGCTGTTTGCTGGTGCATGCTATTTTTCGTGGCGCATGCTGTTTGCTGACAAAATACTGTTGCCATGTTGTTTGCTGGCGCATGCTGTTCCTGGCGCATGCTGTTTGCTGGCGCATGCTGTTTGCTGGCAAACACTGTTGCCATGCTGTTTGATGGCGCATGCTGTTTGCTGGCGCATGCTGTCCTGGCGCATACTGTTTTCTGTGGCGTATGTTGTTTGCTGGCAAAATACTGTTGCCATGCTGTTTGCTGGCGTATGCTATTTTCTGGCGCATGCTGTCATGGCGCATGCTGTTTCTTGGCGCATGCTATTTTCTAGCGCATGTTGTTTGCTGGCAAACACTGTTGCCATGCTATTTGCTGGCGCATGCTATTTTCTGGCACATGCTGTTTCCTGGCGCATGTTGTTTGCTGGAAAAACACTGTTGCCATGCTGTTTTCTGGTGTATGCTGTTTCTGGCGCATGTTGTTTTCTGGCACATGCTATTTTTTGGCACATGCTGTTTTCTGGTGCATGTTATTTCCTGGCACATGCTGTTTTCTGGTGCATGATATTTTCTGGCGCATGCTGTTTCCAGGCGCATGCTGTTTTCCGGGGCCGCATGACACTTCCTGGCCGTATGATATCCTGACCACATATGCATTCTCAGCCGCATGAACTTCTATAATTTCTCGGCCGCATGAACTCTAGCCCATGATGCCTTTTGACTGATTCTTGTCCCGAATTAACATTGATTGATATTGATTGTGACCTTGATAATAATTGATCATGCGTTCCTAGTTGGAACTAAGAGACTGGTTAGTCGTCTTATTGAATTGAATGAATGAGACACGTTCATATTAATTATGAACTATTGTAATCGATTGGCCGATCCCGAATATTGGCTTACAGGCATATGCAGGCTTCAATTTATTTATTTCTCTACAAAAGCAGCATGTGTACTTTATGGTCAAGGCATGATTATTTCGTGGCTAGTTTTGATTGATGCATTACGCTATGTAAGACCTACAACCTAACCGCACGGGTACCGTTGTAGAGATGTGCATATCGTACCCCGTATGAAAGTACTCATTCTGAATGACCATGATCCACGGTATGGGATTTCACTCAACATATAGGCTATTAAATTAAATAAAATAATGATTGCAAGGAGAGAATGGATTCCCGAGTTCTTACATGGCAGCCCTCTTTGGGACTATTAAGTGTCCGACAGGCCGGCTGGTTACCACAGATACTGCAAATCTGCCACACGGACAGGGAGTGGTATCTGCTTATATTATTATTGTACATTGTATATTAACGACGGGCGTCCCGCTGGGACTCGTCTAAATACATGATTGGCGCAATTGATTGATTGGGTAAACTAGCCTTGTTGCGCATAGTAAGAATTGAGGAATCCTTTATCGCATAGTTCCAAGATAACTTGGAACCCACAATAGCAAGCCGTAGTAGTTGCATGGCCGTTTAAATTGATTTGGTTGTGTATTGTACCTACTCTGTTGACTAACTGAGATGATCAGAGTGTCGAGAAATGACGGGCCAACTTCTGTCATTGTTGGTTGGGAGGTTGGTTCGAAGTGTCGTGACGTTGTGTGAATCCCAGTCACTACAAGAAAACATGGTTTCTGTGACATGTAAAGTTGTCACAGAAATTATGAAAGTCGTCACAACACATCTTCTGTGACGAGTACAGTGACGACTTATTTTCGTAGCCTATACCTCCGTAGCTAAAAGTATAGGTGACGACCAAAAGTCGTTGTCACAGAAAGTTCTCTACTGTGACAAGAATATGTTGTCAGTGATAGTAAATTTTTCGTGACAACAAAATTCGTCACTAAAAATATTATAAGTGGCGCACGATATTGTCACAAAATAGCTTTTTATTGTAACTAAAAAAATAAATATTTTTTTGACAAAAATAAAAATTATTTTCGTGACGACATTTGCTATCACAAACAACTTTAGTAACACTTTTATTGTTGTCACAATAAACGTATATGTTTAGTGACAAGTACATGTCATCATTGTAAACACTTGCAGTAACACATTTATTATTGTCACCATAGTGTACACTTTATATGTTTGATGGAAAATCAATTGTCACGAGTATTTTTTTTTTGTCATTGTCATTATACATTAAAAACACAAGAACACAATGTAATATCACACAATTATTCTAGAAGAGGGTATACATGATTGTGCCATCTTCAAGATCGCCCCATCGACTTTTCAATGTAAACCAAAACTAACCTTCACAAATTCTAAAAAGCCTTTATATAGGCGACTAACTCTAAAGTAATTATAGACGACAACAACATGAAAAGTAATTATAGCAATTCTCAAAAAGTAATTATATTGCTCCACAAAATTTAGTACATATAACATGAAGAGAAGTAATATTGGTACTTATAAAATAAAGAGTATCCAAAGTAGCTGGTACATAAAACCTAGAGTAATTTGTAAATATAAATTGATGATCAATTGCATATGCAGCTCCTGTCTTGGTGATGATCAATCTTTAATGACCTGTAAATTAATAAAGGGGTTGTTTAGAATATTACGTAAGCAATATGTATAAGAAAAAAATTGTTAAGAATTTCTACAATAGAAGCAATGAGAATAGAGTACCGCAATGTCTATGAAATGTTTAAAAGAAGCAACAAAGTAGTTAACTAGAGCATAAGGAATAGCTTATAATTGCTAGAGGTCGAGAATAAATACCTTGCCAGTCGCATTTCGTACTGGTGATATATGAAGACGATTCCAAAATGATCTTCCATCTTTCCTAAAATTTGAAACAAAAGAAATATCTAGAACACCACTTTGTAACAAGTGCTAAGAACTATTTTATGAATTATATCTACTAAACTTCATTATTTTTTATCTCTTAAACTTCTTAGTTTAGCTTTCTTCAAATATCTTCTCAATACCACAAACTGCATTTGTACTCTTAGTAAGGTAATTCTCTCGGATACATAGATATACTAAATTCTGGTCCTTATCAAAGACATAAAATTTAAATTGAATGGTCAAATCTATGTCTATTGCACTTCATGCTACTGATAAGTTACTATCAGTGTCTCCCTCTATCTGACTAATTTCTTCTAATTAAATTGAATGGTCAAAATATCTTCACTGCTCCGATTTAAGACGTTATTTTTAATCCCATATGTTTCATTTTTTCTGTTATGATGTTCCCAAATGATGTGTATCCAATCTTTGCCTATAATTTTTTGTTCTCTTTAGTATGTTGATCAGTTTGATAGCAACTTTTTGCCCACACTATCTAGAGCCAGGTGTCTGATGTTATCTAGAATGTTTTCTCCTCCAACCATATTTCCTGACATGAAATAGATACTGTTGGAGACATACCAAAGATTCGTAGGAACCAACCCAAAGTAACTAGGCCTGTCCAACTTAGCGAAGCAATGGACCACCGTACGATTCAACTGAGTGTACCGACAGCTTGTAACCATTATCTCAATTAGGTAGAATATTAATCAGCAGGCTAAAGTTCCTCGAATAATATTTTGTTTAGCAAGATTGGTGAAATTAGTATCAAGACGAATATACCTCTTGACAACAATAATCTATGAAACCATGCTTCCAATTTCCCAAACAAGATTCACACTTGAGAGACATTTCAGGTGTACAGAAAGAGTCGAGGAGCAGTATGAAGTAAAAGTTCAAAGATTTTAAATTTGTGGGCATTTCTATCAGAAGCAGACTTATATTAAACTTCTCAGTTAAACTTTCTAAACCTACCGATAGAATGCTGGACAGCATTGCAGATTGCTCGTTGCTCAGGATGGCATTGGGGGTGGAGGGTTGGAGGTGTGATTTTAGTGAGGATAAAGACGGACATGTATACTCTGCTTGATGAATAGATCAGAGAATTTACAATCAGCTTACCAGTGGAACAAATTAATGATAATTTGAGAATCGAGGAGTATTAGAATTAAGATTCCTCTTCCTTGGATCATAGGAGGTGACTTCAACATTATGAGATACAAGAAGAGAGACAAGGCGGGGATAGATATCTGTCGGTCGAAGACTCTTTAATAGGGTCATCAATGACCTAGACCTCATCAATATTCCGATAAAGGGAAGAAAGTTTACCAGGTCTAATATGCAAGTAAATCCTTGTTAAGCCAAGCTCTAGAGGATTTTGGTTTCAGGGGATTGGGAAAATGAGTTTCCGCTATATTTTTCTTAGGCCTGACAACGTTCAACTTCTGATTGTGTTCCTATTAGGGTTCAAACAGGTGAAAATAGGAACTCAAAAATTCAAACCAAAATAAAAAAAAATTCAGGTTTGAGAAGATGTGGCTAAGAAACCCGAGCGTTACAATATCCTTAAAGATAGTTAGAACAATCATGCTGGTCAAGGGATGCACTGACTACTCTTATTAAAAAATTGGAGACTGGAGAAACGTTTGGGAAGATGGAACAGGAATAACTTTAGTACCATGAATAGTAGAAAGTCAGAAGCATATCAATACTAACACATATCTACAAGAGAAGCATTCATATACTGATATGTCCATCAATGAGCATTGAGTGATCAGACATTTAACAGTTGCAAGAAATGCAGATTAACGAAAAGCAAGCAAGACATGCAAGGGCATAGGAAAATTATGATGATCTAAAAATCTCAGCAAATACAAAGATGTAGATCCAAATTAAAGGGAAAAACACATGACTGCTGCAAAAATGAGAGGAACCCGCACCTGCTGTCTTTCAGAAGCTCGGTGATATACTCTTTCCACATTTCATGCATTGGCTTGAAACGATTGAAGCTGCAAAAAGAAATACATAGTACACGAAATGAGTGATATTCCAGCATAAAATAACAATAACAACACAAGGGATATAAAGAATCATATTTGTTTCGGATGCAATCGTGGTTAAATGACTTGACTGGTACAGTAGAACACTTGCAGGATTATAGTAATCATATAGTTCACTCTAAATACATGTTTAGCGGAATGCTTAGGTAGAACCAAGTGCAACTAGGAGTTATTTTCCTTGAATTACAGGTGCAGGCCACTTTTGATAACTATGGCTAACATGACCACAGGCTAAGCATACATGTTATAATAGTTGTACAGTTGCATAATATATTATGAAAGAATGATAAGCAATCAGAATTAAGTGTAATTAGGAATTTGTGTGACAAAGCAATAAATGTAACATATATAAACTTTGAAAAATCAAGCAATGGGAACAAAAAGGTAATATAGGTAAATAGAAGGAATAACTGAGCTGGTGCTTTGCTTGAAGGTATAGAAGGTTGCTGAGACCATTCAGGTTCATTGTAGTCAAGTGGAGGTGCAAAATCTACCTCACAGTCCATCTCAAATCTCAATAATACTTATTGCAGCAGAGGATTTTGTTTC
>JANAVB010038020.1:2309181-2359324 GCA_029216955.1 Iris pallida | reverse complement strand
TTAAATTGTTAGAGAAAAAAAAAAACTAACGGAAAGATTACTAAATCAAAATCAAACAGAACACATATTCATGGAAAACATGAGATTAAAGATGAAAGTGCCACAGAAGCAACACCCCAATTTTACAACACTAAGTAGACTCTGCTAAGCAATAACTAAAATTAGGGATTGTGTCCTCCTTGGATTTAATTTACACAAAGAAGAGTTTGAGAGAACGAGCTTTTGTCGGCTTCCTTAATGTACCATTCTTCGTCCTAAATGTACCATTCTCCGTCCATTCGCCGTATTAAAAGCAAAGAGAATGGCCATTCTCCGTGTTAAAAGCAAAGTGAATGGCCATTCTCCGTCCATTCGCCGTATTCACCGTCCATTTGCCGTATTAAAGCAAAGAGAATGGCCATTCGCCGTATCTCCGTCCATTCTCCGTCCTAAATGTACCATTCTCCGTCCATTCGTCATATTAAAAGCAAAGAGAATGGCCATTCTCCGTCCATTGGCCGTATTCACCGTCCATTTGCCATATTAAAAGCAAAGAGAATGGCCATTCTCCGTCCATTCGCCGTATTCACCGTCCATTCGCCATATTAAAAGCAAAGAGAATGGCCATTCGCCGTATTCTCCGTCCTAAATGTACCATTCTCCGTCCTAAATGTACCATTCTCCCTGTTAAAAGCAAAGAGAATGGCCATTTTTTGTCCAAAAAAATATTCTCCTCGAAAATATTATCTTTAGAAAAGTTAAAAAATAATCCGCCCGACCTCAGAAGCAGGTTTCCTCAGTTCACCACCACCACCATGACATGTAGCTTTATTAACAAAATATTAAATTGTTAAATGAAAAATAAAATTTCAGACAATGGCATGGGCAGTAAAATTAGAGCGGCGCCGCTGGTACTTCTCCTTGTTCGAGGAGGCCTCGACGACGTCCGACGCGAAGCAGACCGATTCTTCTCGGCGCAGCTGGTACTCCTAATGAAAAATAAAATTTCAGACAATGGCATGGGCAGTAAAATTAGAGCGGCGCCGCTGGTACTTCTCCTTGTTCGAGGAGGCCTCGACGACGTCCGACGCGAAGCGGACCGATTCTTCTCGACGCAGCTGGTACTCCTCGTTGTTCTAGGGGTGCTCGACGACGTTCGACGCGATCCGAACCGTTTCTTATTTCCTTCTTCATCTCCGTTTCTCTTTCCACCACCACCAGCACCACCACGACTACCATGGCCTGTAACCCAAAAAAAAAAGGTTCAGATTAAATTGGATGGACTTTTGAGAGAGTAAATATGAGTTAATTTAGGGTGTTCATTGAAAAAATTAAAGTGAAGAATGACCTGCTAAAGCAAGTTACCAACAGGTCAGAAGTCTAAATCAGCATTAAATGATGTCTCCTGTATTATTTTATCTGAATTAAACCTGAACCGTTGGATTAAAATCCAACGGTCCAGATTTCGGATGTATCGATACATCCCTTTCCAGCGGATGTATTGTAGAATTTTCCTATATATATTTTTAATTTTTTTATATATATATATTTGCATTTGTATGCCATATTAACACTCTAACTCACAAACACATAACACACTGAGAAAAATGTTAGAAAAATATCATTTAAGACCACAACAAACTCTCTACAAGTATGTTAGAAAAATGTGTATATATATATATATATATATATATATATATATATATATATATAGATATATATATATATATATATTTTGAAGCAATGGGTAATTTTGGCGAACTCACCCCCACTGGAGTTCGAACTCCGACCACTTGGGCCACATGCATCTGTCTTAACCACTAGGCTAGAGGTCATTTGCTACCTTGTTACGACTTCACCCCAGTCGAAGACCCCAAAAATTGGTTCATGTCACCAATGCTTCGACCAGTCCCCAATTGGTTCATACCACCGAGATAGACCAGGAACTTCAGCCTTATGGATAGCTTCTACCCAGCTCTTTGATCCACATTCATTGTAGCGCTCTAGTAGATCCGTAGTCGTTCAGGTTAACGTCAAATTCCTATATCATCAAAAAAAATTTCTTTTCTGGTTCCCTCCGGTCGCCTCTCTTTTCGGAGCTAGGCTTGGTTTGATTCCATCATACATGATTGAGTTGCAAAAAAATCTAGATATGTATCCTACATCTGAACTGAATTCTTTTTTGTTAAAGAATCTATTTATTGTTACTCGGGAACAATTATGAGATTCTCTGAAAAAAAATACGAAATTCTATCAAATTTGAAAAAGGATGTAGCTTGGTAGCGCGAGGGGTCAAAAATCTAAGCAAATCATCTCATCCCTACCCGTTACTTATCCTATGAGCAGTAACTTGAAATCGCCGGAGCTCGATGAGGTGGCCACAGGAGGTGGACGAGCAAATCACTCGCAGTCTTGGAGGGATGATCGGAGATGGCTTGTGAAAGTGTGGAATGGTGACCACCTCATCCCTCTAAGGAAGGAAGCCCTTAGGGACATTCTCTGGTAAACATGGACAACCGTGCTTGCCCGTATGAGGGTGCACGTGGTTTAATTACTTCATGTGCACATACGCGCGTGGGTTAAGAACGCGCTAAGCCGATACTTATTATTCGGATCGACCAAAAGGAATTGAATGGTTTAAAGTTGAGTAGCGAGATACCCTTATCCGGAATGGAATGCTCGACCATCAATAGAATCGGAAGTTTACAGGCATATTGACTTAATATATGCTACAAAAGAGGCAAGTCACAAGTCAAGCTAATTATAAATTACCACAAAGAGGCATGGTGTTGGAAAAAAAATATGCTAACTCGATCTGCTGTAAGAAGTCATAGTGTTGAGGGCCATCCAGACGATAATACTATTCTTGGGGATATGTATGTGGACTAACATTTTATCTCCCAACTTTTCTATCTTTTCTAAATCAGACATAAAACTTCTTCCAAGTTATTGCTAAGTTCCAAGAACCAATCCAAGAACCGAACAACCTCGAATGGTTTTGTAACTCGATCGACTCTTCCTTATAAATAGCTCTCTCCATCTTATAGATCCCTACTCACTCCTACCCATTCTTTCTAACTTGATTAATATGATTTCACCAAAGCTCGTATCAATGGGCGCATACTTCAACTTGATCTTGGTATTTAATATCTTCCTCCTTAAAGGTACGTACGTACGTACCTACCTAGTGTGCTATCAGAGATGCTCGATCGATGTATGAGGACATGCAGTATTGTTGTACAAATATATATATATATTTATACATATATATATATATATATATACATATATATATATACATATATATGTACATATATATATATATATATATATATATATATATATATATATATAAAATATATATATATATATATATATATATATGTTGTCGCGGTTCCTTCGCTAGCCATGCATCCCCAACTGTATCGACATTAATGTTTATTAATTTAGGCGAAACAATAGATTGAGCGTGACTACTAGAATCACTCGACTATATTTCTACGTACACATAGCTAGCCTTTACTTACGTGAACGACAGACTATATATTTATAGGTTTGTATGGCAGCATATGCAGGAACCTTTAATTGCTAGCTAGTCTTCAAGTATACATGATAAAATTCCGTCACCAAGATTAATTTTTTTTTCTCTTTTAGTATATACTTCCGAGTATTTTTGCATATTACAATCGTATATTTCGTGTCAAAATATTCCAGGTGTAACTTCAACTACCTTTACCTTCAAGAACAACTGCCCCTTCACAGTGTGGCCAGGCACACTCCAAGGAGGCTCATCCTCCCCGCTGTCCCAAACCGGATTCGAGCTCGGTAATGGTGCGACGTCAACTCCCATCACCGCCCCAATGGGATGGGTGGGTTGCATGTGGGCTCGTACCGGGTGCGCCACTGATGCTTCTGGGCGATTCTCCTGTGAGACAGGCGATTGCGGCACAGGAGTCGTATCGTGCAATGGTGCCGGAGGTGCACCTCCGGTGACACTCCTCGAGTTTACTCTCCAAGGAGACGGTGGAAAGGATTTCTACGACACAAGCTTAGTTGACGGATTCAACCTCCCGGCGTCTATTTCCGTCCAAGGAGGGTCGGGCGACTGCAAGACATCTGGTTGCCCTGTTGACATTAACGCACGTTGTCCTGCACAATTGCAGCTCAAGAATGGTGGCGGAGCCGTCGTAGGGTGCAAGAGCGCTTGCGAGGCTTTCAACACCGACGAATATTGCTGCAGGGGATCGTTCGGTACTCCGAGCACATGCAAACCCTCAAGCTTCTCAATGGTCTTCAAGAATGCATGTCCTGATGCCTACAGCTATGCCTATGATGGTGCTTCTAGCACCTTCACTTGTACTGGTGCTGATTATTTGATCACTTTCTGCCCTTGAAATTAATAATTTCATATTAATATATATATATTATTAATTTCATATTAATATATATATATATATATATATATATATATATATTGTACTAAAACTTATGAAAAATAATGAAGGATTGAATAAATTGGAATTAATGGCTGCATGTTTATGACAGAAAACGTTCCGCTAATTTGTCAGATATTGTGAAATACCTTTTTTCTTATCTTAATGTGTGGAAATTTCAAATAATAAAGTATTTATAAATGATATATAATCATATATTATGTTAGATTATAGACCATTGGCAATGCCACGACCATAGTTAAGAATTCACACGATATAGCCATAACTTGGAAGCCTTAATTTGCAACAAGAACTATGTCAATGATAGATCGATGACACACTGGCCATATGCTAGTGGCATGTCGTTCTTTCTGTGTATGCTCTAGCAACATCATGATTTTCAGTCTATTAATTTATAGAATGGATCCACCACGTACTTCTTTGGAAACTTTGGAGGGTGAGATGAGTCATGGGCATAGATTGTGACAATTGGAGGCCACCTGCAGTACACCAGCACACTACTAAAATATGCTCTATTAGCGATGTAATTTTGCGACGGATTAAAATAACGTCGCTAAATATCGAATATAGCGACTCCTTTCTGTAGACATCGCAAAACGTCGCTGAATAGCGACGTTCAGCGACATATTATTAAATATGTCGCCATATATTAAAATGTTTGCGACGTTTAGCAACGTCGCCTCTTGACGTCGCTAACGTTTTTACTTAGGGCACACTGCTTACTTTTTCCCCCTCACTCGAACTACACATTTTATAATATGACAAGCCATGTTCATATATATCCCTTAACTAAGATCACTATGCTTCTTTTCGTCAAAAGCTAAATATCCTATGAGCTACTACTGATTCATCCATATATAATTAATCTACAAAGACTGTGATGATGGGATAATGAAGAAGAAGATGGAAGGACGTATACTCGAGCTCTACACGAAGGATGTCCACTTGAGCTCCGGGGCAAAGTTTTGGCTCAGAGCAAGAATCTGTTGACGGAGCACATCCACTATGCTGTCAGGAAAAAATAGTAACGGTGAGAGACCCATCTGAGTAGGACGTATACTCTGATAATATCTCCTCCAACACTCAATCCCACTACTGATATCATTCTTGTAAAGGTGATCTCTCAGAGTATACGTCCTACTCAGATGGATCTCTCAGAGTATCCTCTCCGGTTGGGTTGTGTTCTGAGCCATCCGTTCTCACACTTAAAACACATATGAATTAGAACTGTGTTTTGTATTTTCGGCGAACCCAGGGATTGGATTCTGTATTTTGTATTTTGGTTTCTGTATTTTGGCTCCAGCTCCATTTGTATTAATCTACGGTACGACATGGTGATCAGGACATAGTCCCTGCAGCCATTCGACTGACGAGGCAGAAACTATGTAGCCGTAGATGAAGTTGACTGTCCTTCGACCCTCATCCCTCGGCAATAATGATACGACAACCTATCACTATATCTTATATAGTAGTAGATGATATTTTAGTATTACATTATGTGAGTTCATCTTGATTCTGTTATATCCTTCAGATAATAGATACGATAAGAACATATACTACACCATATGTACAGAACATAGATGATTCACACTAATGTATGCTAGAATGAATTTTGGGTTGTGTTCTGAGCCATTCGTTCTCACACTTGGAGATAAATCGAATTTTTGCTATTTTATCTGACGCACAAATACCGTTCGAGTGAGCCAAAGGCATGCAGCCACTTTCCTCCCTCCACCGCCGTACCTAGTGGAGGAGTATATTCGTCGGTCGTAGCAGGGATTACCACCACCGGGCAATCGAACTCCTCCTCCTCCTTAAAGTATTGTAATTAAGAAAATTAGGAATATTTGTGGGAATTTTAGAATATTTGTGCTATGATCGGATTATAACGACGGATATTAGGTTACTCTTCAGGATAATTGATGTCTATTTTATATTAATTTGGTTTGGTCTATATGATTCTTGGATAATTGGTGTGCATTAAATTCCTTTGTGCATATTTGGTCTATGTGATTGTTGGATAATTGGTGTGCATTATATATTGGTTTTGTTTATGCATATTTTTGTGAACAGGGAAAGTGCTGCAATTTTTTTTTCAAAAAAATCTAAGTTGGCGACGGACTAGTGACCGATTAGCGACGGATATTTCTAGTTTTCGACTACTTTTCGACTACTTTTCGATGGCATTTTCGTCGCTAACTGGAAATTTGAAACTGTTTCCAGGTGGCGATGGGTGGTCGACGGAATATTCGTCGACAACGTTCTGTTGGTATATAGTTCGACGGAATAGCGACGGAAAATCCGTCGACAAGGTTCTTGAAAAGCTTGACATTTCCAGAACATTGGCGACCGATAATCAGCCACAAATCAGTCACTGTCTCGACGGTGTCGCGACGAAAAATCTGTCGCCAAGGTTCTGGAAATGTCAAAAATTCCCAGAACATGGTCGACGGATAATCCGTCAGTATTTCGTCGCTAATCCGTCCTTTGTTAACGACGGAGATCGACGGACTAGCGACGGACCGATACCCTCTGATATACTTTTATGACTGTTTACCGACGGACTATCCGTCGCTAGCGTCTACACAGTTAAGTATTTAATACTTGAAATGGACGAAAGCCCGTCGGAAAGCCGTCGCTAATGCATCGTATTGTGAAGACGAAAAGCCGTCGCTATTCTGTCACTCTTCGACTGCTTAGCGACGGATCATTATTAGCGACGAGCTGATTAATGACGGATTATTTTAGCCAAGATCCGTCAGTGATCGGTCGCTAATACTGATTGCTGACGGATGGGCGACGGATGTGGCCGTCGCTAAATGGACATATTTTGGTAGTATATATGTATATATATATATAGGGTCATTCTACAATACATTCCCTGGAAAAGAATGTATCGATACATCCGAAATTTGGACCGTTGGATGTTGATCCAAAGGTTCGGATTGAATAATAGTGTAGAAACATCATTTAATGCTGATTTAGACTTTTGACCTGTTGGTAACTTGCTTTAGCAGGTCATTCTTCACTTTAATTTTTTCAATAAACTGATGGAACTGGGGATTTCCAGGACCCTTCCTTTGGTATGCATATTGATCGATAGAAAGTTAAACAGATCTAATACGTGTTCTAACCCTTCATAGGAGGAAACTAGGGTTCACGAATTATACCTGCGGCGGAAAGAAGACAAGTAATTCCTGGCAATCTCGAGCGGACGACCCCAAGATCTTCTGCACGTATTCCTTCCTCGAGTTGGACGTCGTGTGGGCGACGATCTCCTAACATTTTTTCTCCTTAGCAGCCCTCTCCTTCTCTCCTTACGTGAATCACGAATTTATAGAAAGTTTCAAATTTCTGATCGGTAATATGGCGGCCAGAGAATAGAGGATATATATAGGCTACGGCAGGGACCATGAGGAGAAATTAGGGTTAGGCCTCCTAACGGATCTGGATATCCCGTGTTCAGCCCAAACACACAATCCAGGTCCATTAACAATAGCTCGGTCCACTAATGAGCTATTGTTGCACTACCTCCCTAATCCCAAATTATGTTTGTGGGCTCCTTTTATTATATGCTCGTTTGGCTCCCCATGTTAAGATATCGTATGTCCGCCGATCAAATTAAGTTACTGACAACTATATTGATTCGACATCTTTTATCCTTAAGTTAGTACCGCTCAACTTTATTTGTCATGTCGGATATAATCCACCTGCAAGGTTTACATGACAATCCTTATGAGCTCCTTAAGGGGACATCATCAACCCGATGTATCGGGACATGGATTCCATTTATAATCAACAGTTCATCATACATACAATGTTATTACCCAATTCATAGAGGTTGTTGATCCATAATGAATCTCACTCTTTTACGAGTCAAAATAATGCACACTGCATATACATGTCCGTTATTATATCCGGGTTAAGAGCACAAGCATCCATAATAACAGAGGTGTTTATTCTCTTATGTATTCAGTATAAAGAGAACAACCTCAAGTGGTCCTGTTCAATACACACAAAGTGTACTAGTGTAAATCTATAGTCAAGATAGACTAATACCAGATTACACTACAACCTTTCCAATAGATTGTCCAAGTCCATCTAGGTTGTGAACTATTTATATACTCCATAGGAAACTGATAATATGATCTTCTGTGTGACACCACACACCATATTATCTACAATATAGAATATCAGACATTTGCATTAACACTTGCAACAAATACAATATGCAAACATTTGCCCATATGATTCTCATTCAAAATTTAAGGAAATAAGGTTACTAAAAAAGTGATGCTTTTAGTATATAACCCTAACATGAATACCCTAAATTAACTCATATTTACTCTCTCTTTCGTCTATCCAATTTAATATTTCGTAAATTTTTTTTTGGTTACAGGCCGTGGTGGTGGTGGTATTGGTGGTGGAAAAAGAAACGGAGATGAAGAAGGAAATAAGAATCGGTCCGGATCACGTCGAACATCGTCGAGCCCTCCTAGAACAACGAGGAGTACTAGCTGCGCCGAGAAGAATCGGTCCGGTTCGCGTCGGACGTCGTCGAAACCTTCTCGAACAAGAAGAAGTACCAGCGGCGTCGCTCTAATTTTACTGTCCATGCCATTGTCAGAAATCTTATTTTTTATCTAATAATTTAATATTTTGTTAATAAAGCTACATGTCATGGTGGTGGTGGTGAACTGAGAAAATCTGCTTCTGAGGTCGGATGGATCATCTGCTCACATATTTTAAAAAAAATCTGTATTGATCGGACGGAATATTTTTTACTTTTCTAATGATAATATTTTCGAAGAGAATATTTTTTTTGGACGGTGAATGGCCATTCTCTTTGCTTTTAACACGGAGAATGGCCATTCTCTTTGCTTTTAACACGGCGAATGGACGGAGAATGACCATTCTCTTCGCTTTTAACACGGCGAATGGACGGAGAATGGCCATTCTCTTTGCTTTTAACACGGAGAATGGCCATTCTCAAGGAGAATGGCCATTCTCCGTTCCTTTAACATGGAGAATGGCCATTCTCCGTTCTTTGAAAACGGAGAATGGACACTCTCTGTGCTTTTAACAAAGTATGGTACATTTAGGACTGAAAATGTTCAAGTATCTCATATTTTTTTTTTACCAAATATTTACAGTATTTTTAATATCATTTACCAAAGTATATTCATTTAATATTAAATCATGTTCAAGAAAATTTGAATATCATTTTATCAGGCCTCCACTGTATGGCTGCACAAAATTTCTTGCGAGTGTTTGAATATAATTAACCTACTATCAAAGAAAAATTTTCTTATATTACATTATGCATTGCACTGGCATCAACTTCATACTGATGGCATCGATGTACTGATAGCAATAACAAAGGATGAACATGCAGGATTACAATTATGCTTCAGCATAACAAGGGATGAACAGGCAGGATTACAATTTTGCTTCAGCAATAACAAGGGATGAACAGGCACTGGCATCGAATTCATACTGATGGCATCGATATAATAATTTTTTACAGAAAGCAAAACACATTACAATCAAATAAAGTTTTAGTGATCCCAGGAATGCATCCGTAATGAGGCCATCTGTAAATCCTAGGAACACACCCAGGACTCATGAAATCTGTGATGGGCATCTGCAAATCAAAAGAATACACAAAAATATCAATATCATCTATGAAGGCCAACTGCCAATCAAATAAACGCTTCAACCAAAAAATTATAATCAAATTAAGTATACTTCATTCTAAGTCCAATAAACTGCATAATTTATGTTACAGTAATCTGCCCAATCCATGTTAGTAATTCAACATAGAACCTACATAATTCATAATACAATAATCCAAATAAATATCAGACCTACTCTAAATTCAAGACCATATTACATTTTCCAAACAAATTACGAACTATGCACTTAGTACAAGCGAAAAGTTTAGTCTTACAATATTTCAAACACAAAATTTAGTTTAACCACAATGACCAACAAATATTCAGAACCATATTACAAGTCAAATATTACTTCCAAATTGAAATAAAAGATTTAAAACTCAAAAGATGAATCTTCATAGCCATCTCCATCTTCTTCTTCTTGTTTCTTTTTTTCTTCTTCTTCTTTCTCAAAATATCCTTCACCTACACCTTGAGGGACGGATTAAAAAATTTATAGTCAGTATGGACTCACTGTATATGTAGAAATGACATCCAGAAACATAAATAGAAGTATCAAAGTGATGGCTAGCATTAAAGTGTCAATGTGTACAATGTGTATTTTTACATAAGATTTTGGGCTAGCCCCATTTACCTTCTTTACGAGGGAAGAAAAATCTTATTCTTGGTCAGCAAATTCAACCTCTATCTGGTTAATCTTATCCAGAATTAATTTTTGGCTGTCGGATATAGTCTTCATCTCTTTGAAGACATTCTCAAAGTTTACAGCAACAAAATTGTATAGATCATCAACCCTGTCCTTAGTATTTTTGATCCCATAAGTTGATAGTTTTCCAGATGTTGATGGTTTGCTTGCAGCTGCTGCCCATTTTCCAAACATTCGAGTGAATGTTAGTTTTCTCATGGGGCCTTTGTTTTTAATATAAACATCCCCTGCTAAGCTTGGGACAAAATGTTTATTAGCCATCGAGCATACAAATCCTCCGAAAGGAAGAGCTGTCCTTGCAGTTGGTTTTTCCACGAGATGCATCATTCCACTGAACATGTAGGAACCTATATCCATCCTTTTTTTCTTTCCTATATAATAAAAAATTTTTACTCTCTCGGGATGGATGGAAAACTCATGTCCAGTAGGGTTGAGTGTTTGAGATACGTAAGCATGCAACAATTTATATAAAGTTTTTAATTGATCTTTGTATACATTTTAAGGGGTCTTGGCACCCATTGATACACCTGTAATCTCATGAATTGCATCCGTCATGGAAACATTATCAATATCTTTTATATCAAACTCAGGAACTGGATCAAATCCATAAAATTCGTTGATGACAGCAGCATTTACCCTAATCAGTTTCCCTATCAGAAACACCAGTTGTTGATCCTCTTCTTTTTCTTTAATTTCAGCCGAAAGATTTGAGTAAAATTCTCTTACTATTGTTTGGGAGATTTTCTCAAGACAGGTTTTGTTCAGTTTCTCCAATTGATAGAATTTTAATATATCCAGGAAAGCTTCGTCTTCGACATCATCCATCTTAATTGATCTTTCAGGTATAACAGCCTTTTTCTTAAAATATTTAATGTAAATCTTCTTAAATTTAGAGTCTTTAAATTTTTTTTACCTCCTATCCAGCCTGGGACTTATTTGATGATTGCTTTTCCTCTTCATTTTCCTCTTCTGATGAGGATTCAAAATCCTCAAAGTACGCTGATGACTCTGTATCTGTTTCCACCTTAGCCTTCGCTTGAGTACGCCTTCGATCTTCATAAGTTGAGTCTTTCGACGACTCTGTATCGAAGATAGATTTTCTGGTCTTTGTCGAGCAATAAGTTTTTTTAGCCTTTTTTGCAGGTGGCTTGGCTGTCGCCTTCGCTTTCATCGTCGCTGCCGCCGTCGCTGCTTCCGCCGCTGCCCTTTCGGCCTCTGCCCTAGCGACCATAATCTTGGTTTTTGCCGCCCTTGCAAGTTCTGCCCTTCGGGCCTGTATCGCATCCCTTTGTGGATTCTTCCCCTTCGGTGACGGTCGTTGTTTCTTCGGCGGCATTTTGATAAGAAGAGGGTTTGGGAGAGGGTTTGGGAGAAGGAAGAGGGTTTGAGAGAAGAAGAGGAAAAATTCGACCGTCTTATATGACCTTGTGAAGTGGAAAAAATTAGAATAGTTTTGAGTCTTAAATTAAATTTATTACTATTATTACTAGTATAAGACGGTCGAATTTATTACTATTAAATTTAAAAAACTACTTTCCAAAATTAAATTTATTACTATTATTACTAGTATATATATCAATGTGAAATCACTACATAAACCTTTGGGATTTTGAGACCCTAATTTTAAAAACTACTTTCCAAAATTAAATATATTACTATTACTACTAGTATATATCTACGTGTTCCGTATAAATTATTGAAAAATTTGGCAGAAAAAACGTGGTGGAAACATGTTTAATTAAAAAAATTTGACAACATATTTAAGAATGTGAAGTTTAATCTCAATATTTCCATTTTTCGAATATTTGATTAAATTTTTGAACGTTTGACGACTTGGTAACAAGACTATGTACTTGAAAAGAGTATAATTGAAACACTCAAAGTTGTCCCTATTTTACTTTGTAATCATATTTAAGATGGATTTGACGGCAAGATTGACGCTGGCAGCATAATCAATTCTATGACGTAACAAGTCATTGATGGGGATATCGTCGCTGATATATGGATTTGACGTAACAAGATTTGTTAATTAAAAAATAGATAAAGAGCAATACAATAGTTAGCAAATGGGTGTAAGTTGTAAGAAGGTTGTAAAAGTTTGATTGTAGTCGAAACCAAATTGAGTTAACAAAATATTATATTTTATTAAATCTCAACTTCGTCGCCGGAACATTCTCCGGCAAAGTATACAAGAGGAGGACAAAAACTGTAAAAAATGAAAAAACACAGAAAAATAAGATGTCTACCCATCACTGGCCTCGCGGAGAATCTCCGTAAAGTCCTGCAGGGTGCGCACACCCGCCCTATGGCACAGGCGGCGAAACGCATCCCTCTTCTCCAGAGAATCCCGTTCCTCCGGAGTGATCGGCAATAGGTCAAAGTTGGGCGCCGGATGAAGAGGTCGAGCGATGACCTCCAGTGACAACCTGTAGGAGGTCAGGAAGTCCGCAGCCGCTGCCAGCCAGTCATGGGCCGGAGGCGACGCAGAGGGTGCTCCATGCGGAGAGGCTCGACGACGACTGGAAGAAGACTCTGGCAATGGTTCCCAACCAGATGATATTTTTGGAGCCATGTTAAATGTGCAACCTACTCAGATGAATGGGGACCCCTATGTATATATATACACGTTCCTAACCGACTCTTCTTATTCCTTATTGGAAGTTGGGGATATTTAATTTCTTATTCCTTATTGGAAGTTGGGGATATTATGCTACAGTTACAACCAAATGCTTACAACACTCTTACAACCTTCACACATTGCTGACATGTGGGCCATGGCCCACATGTCAGCAATGTGTGAAGGTTGTAAGAGTGTTGTAAGCATTTGATAGTAGACATAGCATTATTGATGTCTTATTCCAAGCTTTGTTGGTTGTGCTGTTTGGCTTTTACATGGAAGGCCTAGGTTTGAGTCTGGTGTTTGGGTTCTATAGAATTTTTCTATTGTTAACATTTTTTGGGTGCTATTATATGCTTTTAACTTAGTATGGAACAATTTTTGGGACTGTTAATGGCCATTCTCCGTTCCTCTAACACGGAGAATGGTACATTTAGGACGGAGAATGGTACATTTAGGACGGAGAATGATACATGTCGGACGGAGAATGGTACATATAGGACGGAGAATGGTACATTTAGGATGGAGAATGGTACATTTGAGACTGTTCTGTAGGGTTGTGAATTTTAAATAGTTTGGCTGTTTTGTTTTGTTTTGAATCTATATAAATTTGTTTTGAAGGCTGGTGAAGATGAATAGTTTGGCTGTATAAATAGACTCTAAAGGGTTGTAAAAAAGAAACCAATATTTTCGTATCGATCACCATTAATTATGGTGAATGGCATTGATACCACTAATATGAGTAGAATTTGCACCGCCAGAATTTATTTTGAATAAGGTAAATCTGTGTTGGAAAATGTCGAAATCTCTTGGATATGATTACACTGAGATGTTGTATTAATGGTAAAATCTGTGTTGGAAAATGTCGAAATCTCAGAAGTGAGCCGTCTTAGGAGTCATTATATCACAGTCCATTTTATTTATAAAAAAAATTAATCATGTAAAAAAATTATTGACAAAAGTAAAATTTTGTCAAAATGGAGAATCGAACTCAGAAAAAATATCTTGTATGTAGACTAGTGAAAAATATAAAGAAATGCATGCATGCATGCATGCTAATGTTTTCACCATTCACCCCAGGAATGATTGATGATATCTAAATCATTATACATCTCGTATCCAGGTTCCCCTGGGACTGGGATTACATCATCAAAGGGTCGTTTAAACGTCTGTATTAAATAACAAATTTTTCAGGTCGTCGTCGAAGTGCACGTTGAAGCACCCACGTATGTCGAGCACGCGAAGACCCTTGCAGTTGTATATGATAGATCGCAGCGTGTCTCCATTGAACATGCCGAATCCCATATGTAGGTGCTTGAGATGCGGCATCGAATCAGCCACAACTTTTCCTCCATCTCGTTATGCGTGTCCAGCACGAATTTGTTCCTGAGCATGAAATCTGGAAGGGGCATGTTCCTACTCAGGTTGACCAGACGGTGGCAATACTTTCCGGCGAAAAATATTCCAGTCGACGTGATATAGAGGCAGCAGCTAATGTCGAGTTCCTCCAGCACCGGAAGAAACTCCAAGTGTCTCACGAAAGTTTTATCACTCACGTCGCACTTCGGAATGCGCAGCACCCTTAGAAATTTTCTACTGTATTATAAAAATGGGAAAACATCAATAGAAATTAACAAAATTATACGTAAAATTTTGTAATAGAAAAAATAAAGTATTAGAATAAGACCAAATAAAATTTTGCACTGGCCTTAAACATGCAAAACAGAAGGCTGCTTCGTCGAGCTTGTACGCAGAGAAGGACCCTAGATATCCCCTACTGCGAGCCACGAGCTTCTTTACGGTCAAACGAATCTCAGTAGTTTGCTGGGTCCTCCGGCACCACTGTACCAAGTCGACATTAGACCAATAGTCTAAGGGACCGTTGAGCGCCTTCCACCACGAACGGCAAACTGGGGCCACGTTGCACATTACCTCGTCGGCCGGCATCCCCGACATTACCAGTATCATCGAGAGAATCTCGGTAGGGATGACGGCCCATCCGCTACAGTTGATCTTGCTCTTGCTCCTCTCCATTATGACTGTTCTTCTTCTTCTCTCCTTTGTTTCTCTCTAGTCGGATGGGTTGTTTTCTTTGAAAAAAGGCTATTTAACCCCTCGTTTCGGGGGTGTAACCCGCTCATGGAGGGGTGTGACCGAACAAGGCACGTATATATTAGAAAATAACGGTAATGCCACTGTATTAATATTAGCAATTAGTCATTTGGGCTCCCAACATATTTGGGTGATGCCATCTCCCATTATGTGGCATCTGACATGGCAGATAATATAACAGCTGACATGGCAAATTTTAACCCCAAAAATTAATTATCCAAATTTTTTTTAATGTTAATGTTAATGTTATTGTCAATATTAATATTAATATTAATGTTAATGTTAATGCTAATGTTAATGTTAATATTAATGTTAATATTAATGTTAATGTTAATATTAAATAATGTTAATTTAATATTAAATTATTTATTTACTATTAATGTTAATTTTGATATTAATTTTACTGTTAAATTTTGCCTTGTCAGCTGTCATGTTAGCAACTATGTCATATGCCACATAATGGAAGATGGTATCACCCAAATTTTTTTGGAGCCAAATAGCATTTTCGTAATATTAGTTTCAATTATATTATAAATTTTAAATTAACAGAAAAGCCATTGTAGATTAATATTAATGCTACTGCTAATTTTCTCGATCATACCTCGATACTTACGATTGTCGACCGAGTTACCGTCTTCATCATTATCAAGTTATCACCCGAATCATCGTCCTCGCTGGGGCGTGATGCTGTACGAGCCTGGAGTTGCGCTCGTGCAAGGCAAGATAATAGATTCACAATAGTGTTTATAGCTCAAATTGATAACATAAGCAGCGGAAGAAAAAGGTAGTATACAACAAGAATCCATTTTATTGATAATGAACTGAAGGTTACAATAGCTTTGAATAGCCTAACTTAACATGCCAATTGGCTACAACGCTAATGATCTTTCTAGCTCACAAAGGAGTACATTGTTCTATACATTATGCCTCTTTATAGCCAACAAGTAGTCTTCGGCTAAACATCTCCATGTCGCAAGTCCGAACGCCAAAGCGGTAGCTCCGTTTGAATGCTAAGGACTCCATTCCTCGGCACGTCCAAGCCGAGCCCCGCCTCGAGCCGAACATATCCTGAACTTGTCCGCTACCGTGTCCTTGCGGCAGATACAGTTAGACATAATCTTAACATAAACATAGTGATCGTGCCCATCTCTGTCCCATTTCGCCTAGCCTGCAAGGTTAAAACTTTACATAAGAAATCATATCATTTCACTCAACCAACCAACCGTAAACTTAAACATATGCATAAGGGTGACAGGCCCTGCGCCTGCACCCAGCGCTAATCTCAGCCCACCGGCCCTATCTATATGAAGGTCACGGTGTTTCGTACTGTAATGCGTCTTTGGCATCCTTATGTGTAAGCCTATGATCGCTTCGATACGGGTTGCTAGTCCAATATTCGAAGGATTCCAAACTTACTGATATCATAGCTTATCACAACACTGGACGGTCGCAACCCGTCCTAATGATGTGCACCATAAATACCATACATAATTCCCTCATTTGAACTACTCGGTTGATTTGGCCTACCGCGTCCATGCCACACTCCATTACAAGGTGACGATTTGGTTTTGCGGACACTTTACTGAATAAGGCAAAATATCGACCTCTTATCGTCCAGCGTAAAAGCATAGTTGGCACACCAGATCAACTAAAATCAGCACTTGCTCAAACGGGACTTATCCTTTGCATCGATTCGATTCATAGATTCCAATATTATTTTAGTATTGTATTGAGATTGTTGACTCTAGACTTGTATTATTTCTGTGTTGGATCTTTTGGATGATATTTGTAAGCCCCCTCATTTTTGGATCTTTTTTAATTTTTTATATGGATATTTTAATTTATTAAAGTCAATAATGACTATGTTAGTAGTTTACTGTAGCTTTGATTTTGGAAGCACAAAAAATAAATCCAGTTCCATATTTGAATTCTAGACTCGTCCACCTTGAGTTTGATTATCATGTCCCATCCAATTTTCTTTTCAACATTCCTTTGACTTTGCACAATATCGGGCCAACTTAGGCCAATTTGAGCCATTGACGTAATTTTAAGCCAACTTCCAATTTGCTTTTGGGACTTGACATAGATCGAAACCGTATGACCCAATATATAGTTTTGACCCATGTTGAGTCTACAATTCATATGCCTAGGATGTACCATCCAATCGAGTTCTCATGTGCTACTTATTTGCAAATGGCATAAGACTCATTAAATTAATTTTTCGGGTCCAATTTGACTAGTAATACTATTCGGACTCTAACCTAGTCATCCCTACTAGTTAGAACCTAACTAGGAGTACCAAAACCCAGTATATATATATTTAAGAGAATTTTAGAGGTTTAATTGCCATATGTAATATTCCCTTATATATTGGCTTGGTCAAACATCTAACCAAAATAGGAAACCTATTAATAATAGTATGATTTGGAGAACAAATCCTATCCAAATTAGATCAAACAAAGCCCATGCACTATATATATATATACCTATCAAACCCTAACCATACTCCTCTCTCATAACCACCCACTACTTCACAAATCCACCCAAACCTAGCGGCCCCATCCAAACCCGAAACCCTAGCCGACCCCCATTTCTTCACAAAATATAATTTCCTCAATTTCTCGCCAACCACCACCACTTGGACGTCTCTCTCAACATCCTCTTCCACTCTAGCAATTATAGGAGCAACCTTGAGGCCGTTAGAGAGGTGCACGATGTGCTACTTGGGCCAAAACTCCGTCGAATCAAAGTCTGAAACGTCACAGCAGGTTAGTCGAATTGTAGATGATGTTTCACCCACTTTTTCTCATCTTTTTCTCCTCAAACCAAATCTGAGAGTTACCTTTGTGTGTCTAGTCCAACTCTGATCTTCAAATCCCCTAGTTCCAAGCAGTTTGCCCGTGACGTTGATTCTACGACAGGATATCCAGAACTGATGAATTCTGTTGCGGGCCACTTTTGCCTATCTAAGTTCAGTTTATAACCTTTTAATATTTTATTCAGAATCTAAACGTCGATATCTTTCCGACGCATAACTGAAAGTTAGGTTTCGCATCCGTTTGCTATTTTTAAAAATTCATGACATTTTTTATGTCACCGAACTCCAAAAAATTCTTTTCCTTGTGTCCAAAAGTGTCAAAGCTCCATGAATCTATATTAAACTTTATGTTGTGCAAGGTTTAACATTATAAATACTATTTTAACTAATTTCTATAATTTTTACAGAATTTATTATTTTATTTATCATTGTTTCGGAACTAAATTAATGGGTCGATTTGAGGAAGTCATATGTGGCATTGACATAAGACCACTTGTGAAAGGGTTTTCCTATTGAAAATAGCATTATAGAATATATAAATATTTATAGATAAATTTTAGAATTTAAATATATTATTTTGTTATAATTGTAAAGTATTTACAAGAGGTTGTTACCTATATGTACTTATATAATAGATGCAGTGTCGTAACAACGTTATGGCAACTAGGAGGCATAGATACTCATATAATTTATATATGGTGTGTTGATATAAAATATTAAATATAGTGTATTATTATAGGTGAGCTTGGGAAGGATCGACAAGGACACCGGAGTTGTACAGGCCTACCTGCAGATAGCAGTTACAGGCAAGCGTGCCTTGCCATCGTTACAGATCTTTCTTTTCTATTTTTTATTAGCATTGCATGACGTAGGACATTGATACTTAGTGTCCTTTATAGACGGGTACCGATGTCATGATAGTGACATCGAGTATTGACATTAGGCATTACGTTCATACTGATGTGTCCATTGACACAATTGACCACAGGACACCGACACATTCATGATGCGAGATTTACATGACTATTCGTGGTATTGACCTCGTGTTTGTATTCTAGAATTCTTTATCAGTATTGCTTTTACTTTCGAGATGACTGTACAGACTTGACATTGCTAGATTCTAGACATGGGGATTGGGGAAAACTTGACTACAATATCAGACCTATTGTCGTGTGGCCCGTTGTTTAGTGACCTTTATCTCTGTAGCAGAGTAAAGGATTATCATGTCGAGAATTGATTGTCCTTGGTGCCACGACACAGGTACTGGAGACAATACCCTGCTGAGGTGCTAGTGAGCCTTAGTGGAAGGGGTCCGGTATTCTAGAAAAGTATCTCACTTGCATAGCACATAGACGGATAGAGTAGATTGCCTTAGCTCATATTTTTTCTGTACCTTGGTATGTATATTATGCACCTTGCTAGTCCTCTGAGGACCTGGCTATTTTCCAGGCTTAGACGAAGCTGAAGACTACCCAGAGGTTTACGGTTCGGGAGCTGAGACCGGAGGCGTACCGGCACCGGAGGACGATATAGTGCCAGAGGATTTTTCGTGATCATGTTATAATCATATTTAGTCTTGCTACATTATTTCCTTTTTTTTATCAGACATGTAGTTGATTTGTACTTTTTTTATTTCTGTGGTTTCGGAATGTTTTATCCGCACAGACTTCATTACTTTTATTGTTGGATATTTGAGACATTTCCTTATTTATTCTCGATCTCTTTTGGACTCTATGGATGTGATTAGATGTATATACCTGTGGACTGTGTTATATTTCTTGGTGTTATCATGATTTACAACTTAAGTATTTCGCTAATGGGATTGTTGTATAGCTTGGCCCATTGGTGAAGTGCTGCTGGTATGTATTCGTATACCTGGTCCCACGTATTTTGGAGTGGGTGTTACATATTTTTGTGGTGGCCCATGCAGGTCTACATTAATCACTTCGGTTACATAACTGTACCGACGTGAGCCTGCAAATAGAATAGGAAAGACCTATAGGATCACATCCACATGCTTGATACCTTCTTGACTTCGTTTCGAACTCGTACTTGACTTTTTGATTTGCATCCAGTTTGATATGTTCTACTGTAATCTTATATATTCATGCAAGTAAGATGAATCTTCATAATGGATGTATCTTCCCTTACTATCACATTAGGAAAGCAGGAGCACAGTCATTAGAAGTCATAAGTGCAGGTGGTGTCTTCACAAATTGTGCGATGTCATGGTGATATCTATACTATTAGCCCGCAATAGCTTAAGGAATAGGACTTGAGGATACATCCACAAACAAGAGTATAGACTTCTCTCCGACTCTTCAGCATCAATGTTTCCATGTTATCTTCTTTTTCAACATGATTGCTTTTGTGTTCTTTCCTTCTCATTTGACTAAACCCTTCCATGTTAACTTCTTGAGTAATTCTTCCAGTTTTTTGTGCTAAGTTATTGGAAAGTGTATTATGGATTGGTCTAAGAAAAAGTTTGAGAAATTATATTTATCCTTGTATTACGGAATCAAAGTTTTTATAGCCAGAGAAATACTGGCGTGGCAAGACTTCAGATAACGGCATCATGACTACATATGTTTCTCAAATTTTACTTGAACCATATCCTATGCATGTTGATATTTTCCCTGTTTCGAAAAAATTAATTCAAAAGTATTTCATGGATTTGGCCAAGAGAAGCTCAAGAATCTGTATTACTGGCGTAGCAGATGTGCACTGCAGTCATCCGTTGTATTATGGAACAAGAAAGTTATTTGCAGCCAGATGCACACTGGCGTGGCAGTAACTTCATGTGACATAATCACGGAGATATATGGTTCTCGAGTCTTACCTAGACTATGTCCTATGCTTTGTTTGGCTTCACATCGTTCTTGGAAATAATTCGACAAACCTTCGACTTTGCTTGACCCTATCTTTGTTTGAAATTGGTATATAGGTTTTTTGATCCAGCTTTAGGTTCTCATTACCTTCTACTTATTAAATGACTAAAATAGTTAAAACCTTATGGTTATATTATAGAATATATTAAGCTAGATATTGGTGTGATTGTGATGTTGGATAGCTAGAAACGGGTAAGTTTCTTATAGATGGATCCTAGTGAGATTATGAGTCGAGTATGAATGCCTGGATATCAGATGCGTAGAGCCCATTAGGAGGAATTACAAGGAGTGATCTGACGAGTATCATTCAATATGTTATAATACTATACCTACGATAGAATGATACGACTAGTGGTATTAGAATTCTTCTGCAGTAAAACACTTTAATCCTTTTTCCTAGCTTATTTTCGAGAAGCATCTTAGAGTTGTGTTGGGAGTATTAAGGAATGAGAGATTGTATGCTAAGCTTAGTAAGTGTGATTTTTGCCTTGATAGAGTTCCTTTCCCTGCAATCCGTCAGAAATTTTCTACGAACAACGCGGAAGGTCTTAGCCTACGCATCGAGAACTAAGGGCACATGAGAAGAATTACCCTACTTATGATTTGGAGTTAGCAATTGTGATCTTTGAATTGAAGATGTGGAGTCATTATTTGTACGGAGAGCGTGTTAAGATATTTACGGATCATAAGAGCTTGAAGTATGTCTTCACACAAAAGGAGCTGAATATGAGACAGAGGCGGTGGTTGGAGCTCATGACAGACTATGATATAGAATTGTAGTACCATCCTGACAAGACGAACGTAGTAGCGGACGCTTTGAGTAGGAAGCCTACTGCATTTTTGACAGCCCAACCACAGTTATTAGAGGATCTTTAGGAGCTTGGAATAGAAGTCATTATGCCGGGACATCAAGGAGTACTTGCCAATTTAGAAGTGCAGTCGTCGCTCGTGGATAGGATCAAGGCAGCATTATCTACAGACGCAAGATTTGAAGACTTCGCGAGAGGACAGAGGCTAGAGAGCGACAAATACCTGGACCAGAGCTTGTAACACAGACAGTAAAAAAAGTGAAGCAAATTAGAGTCATCTTCAGGCAGCTCAAGACCGACAGAGCATTGGGCCGATACGCATCGTCGACCACTGGAATTCAAGGAGGGAAAGCATGTATTTTGAGTATTTCACCGACTCGGGGCACTACTAGATTCAGGAGTAGGAGGAAGTTGAGTCCAAGGTATATTGGATCGTTCGATATCATTGAGCGTGTAGGAGAGGTGGCATATCTTCTTGCATTACCCCCATCACTAGAGGGAGTGCATGATGTGTTCCATGTCTCACAGTTGAGGAGATATGTGATTGATTCCAGTCATGTGGTAGATTACTCTGAGATCACGGTAGGTATCTTGGATACGAGTGGGAAGACACTCAGAGGGCAGACGATTAGACTGGTTCGTATTGCATGGAGGCACCATTCTCCGGGAGAATCAACTTGGGAGCGTGAAGATTCTATGCGTGAGCGTTATCCCCACTTATTCGTAGATGCCGGTAAGTCTTAGCTTAATTATTCTTATGATAAGTTTTCTTTTATAATTGTGTTATTTTTAATTTCGAGGACGAAATTTTCTAAGGTGGGTAGGTTGTAAGCCCCCTCATTTTTGGATCTTATTTTAATTATTTTATATAGATATTTTAATTTATTAAAGTCAATAATGACTATGTTTGTAGTTTACTGTAGCTTTGATTTTGGAAGCACAACAAATATTGTTTTCTCAAGTCCAGTTCATATTTGAATTCTAGACTCGTCCACCTTGAGTTTGATATATCATGTCCCATCCAATTTGCTTTTCAACATTCCTTTGACTTTGCGCAATAGCGGGCCAACTTAGGCCAATTTGAACATTGATGTAATTTTAAGCCAACTTCCAATTTGCTTTTGGAACTTGACATAGATCGAAACCGTATGACCCAATATATGGTTTTGACCCATGTTGAGTCTACAATTCATATGCCTAGGGTGTACCATCCAATCGAGTTCTCATGTGATACTTATTTGCAAATGGCACATAAGACTCATTAAATTAATTTTTCGGGTCCAATTTGACTAGTAATACTATTCGAACTCTAACCGAGTCACCCCTACTAGTTAGAACCTAACTAGGAGTACCAAAACCAAGTATATATATATATATATATATATATATATATATATATATATATATAAGAGAATTAGAGGTTTAATTGCAGCCATATGCAATATTTCCTTATATATTTGGCTTGGTCAAACATCTAACCAAAATAGGAAACTATTAATAATAGTATGATTTGGAGAACCAAATCCTATCCAAATTAGATAAAACCAAAGCCCATGCACTATATATATATACCTATCAAACACTAACCATCCCCCTCTCTCATAACCACCCACTACTTCACAAATTCCCCAAACCTAGCGGCCACCACTCCAAACCCGAAACCCTAACCGACCCCCCTTTCTTCACAAAATATAATTTCTCCTCAATTTCTCCGCCAACCACCACCACTTGGACGTATCTCTCAACATCCTCTTCCACTCTAGCAACTATAGGAGCAACCTTGAGGCCGTTAGAGAGGTGCACGACGCGCTACTTGGGCCAAAACTCCGTCGAATCAAAGTCTGAAACGTCACAGCAGGTTAGTCGAATTGTAGATGATATTTCACCCACTTTTTCTCCTTAAACCAAATCTGGAAGTTACCTTTGTGTGTCTAGTCCAACCTCTGATCGCCGGATCCCCTAGTTCCAAGCGGTTTGCCCGTGGCGTTGATTCTACGACAGGGTATCCAGAACTAATAAATTCTATTGCGGGCCACTTTTTCGCCTATCTAAGTTCAGTTCATGACCTTTTAATATTTTTATTCAGAATCTAGACGTCGATATCTTTCCGACGCATGTCTGAAAGTTAGGTTTCGCATCCGTTTGCTATTTTTAAAAATTCATGACATTTGTCATGTCACCGAACTCCAAAAAATTATGTTTTCCTTGTGTCCAAAAGTGTCAAAACTCCATGAATCTATATTAAACTTTATGTTGGGCAAGTTTAACATTATAAATACTATTTAACTAATTTTGTAATTTTTACAAAATTTATTATTTTTATTTTATCATTGTTTCGGAACTAAATTAATGGGTCGATTTGAGGAAGTCATATGTGGCATTGACATAAGACCACTTGTGAAAGGGTTTTCCTATTGAAAATAGCATTATAGCAATATAAAATTTATAGATAATTTTCAAAATTTAAATATATTTTTGTTATAATTGTAAAGTGTTTACGAGAGGTTGTTACCTATATGTACTATATAATAGATGCAGTGTCGTAACAACGTTATGACAACTAGGAGGCGTAGATACTCATATAATTTATATATGGGTGTTGATATATATATTAAGTATAGTGTATTATTATAGGTGAGCTTGGAAGGATCGACAAGGACACCGGAGTTGTACAGGCCTACCCGCAGATAGCAGTTACAGGCAAGCGTGCCTTGCCATCGTTACAGATCTTTCTTTTCTATTTTTTTATTAGCATTGCATGACGTAGGACGTTGATACTTAGTGTCCATTTATAGACGGGTACCGATGTTATGATAGTGACATCGAGTATTGACATTTAGCATTACGTTCATACTGATGTGTCCATTGACACAATTGACCACAGGACACCGACACATTCATGATGCGAGGTTTACATGACTTTTCATGGTATTGACCTCGTGTTTGTATTCTAGAATTCTTTATCAGTATTGCTTTTACTTTCGAGATGTAGTTGATTTGTACTTCTTTTTATTTCTGTGGTTTCGGAATGTTTTACCCGCACAGACTTCATTACTTTTATTGTTGGATATTTGAGACATTTCCTTATTTATTCTCGATCTCTTTGTGGACTCTGTGGATGTGATTAGATGTATATACCGGTGGACTGTGTTATTTCTTGGTGTTATCATGATTTACAGCTTAAGTATTTCGCTAATGGGCTTGTTGTATAGCTTGGCCCATTGGTGAAGTACTGCTGGCATGTATTCGTATACCTAGTCCCACGTATTTTGGGAGTGGGGCGTTACAATATTTCATATCTTGTTGTCTTTATCTTTCGGTATCATCTATATTTCTTAGAGTTTGTGATTGAGTATATTATATTGTCATTGCTTGTCCTTCATTAGGAGTTGACCGTTCTCGACAGGTTTTGATATTATAACTGTTGTTAGATAGTAGAACTAGACATCGTTCTACGTCGTTTCTATGGTGTAGGCTGGAACACTGTCACGCACTCATGCCCTTACCGGGTGCGGGTTGAGACAGGGTACGCAGGAAAGGAACAATGTTGCTACCGATTCGGTTGGGACCGATAGGTCGGAATCGGCCGGGTCGATCGAACGGGAACGGTTGAATTAAGATCCATTCCACGTTATGGAATGGCTTCTCTGGAACCAAGTCCCATATTCAGCGGGTTGCAGGTGATCGCGTAGGCGACGTCAGCGCAGCCAACCAGTCGCTCGCTTGAAGCATGTCTAAGGCGAGTGGCTGACCTCCTTCGCCTCGTGCCTCTTCGACGTCACTGGTATCACAAGCCATCCTGGACGTATAGCTTTGTTAATCGAGGTCCTTTCAATGCAAGTAGCTAGCTCCGATGCAAGTCTCCACTTAACCTGTGCTGAAACCTTATGCACGACTATACCCTGTTTCCTCCTAGGTCGAAACGGTCCCGTGGCCCCGGGTTGCTACTCAAGGAAACTACCCGCCTTGTCGATAAGTTGTCCATAACCGTGTGAAGACATATTTTCCTTTTAGTTATTAAGACATAGCCTACATTATCTTTGAAAACTCAATCCTTTTTCTGTGTTTGTGCCCTTGCATTTATCCTTTCATTCGCAACAACATTATCGATTTACCTAGGAAGGGGGTCGAGAAGAGAATGGTCAGCCACTCAGCTTGAGTTTACTTCAGGCGAGAGAATGGATCTTAATTCAAACCATTCCCGTTCGATCGAGTCGATCGATCCCGACCTATCGGTCCCGACCGAATCGATAGCGATAGTGTTCCTTTCTCGCACACCCCGTGGACGAAGTACGGGACACGATGTAGGGACGGGGCACTACAGCTATAGACTAAGATGTCGTCTATGAACACTATCACAAACTGATCCAAATAGTACATGAAGATACGATTCACGGGGGTACATGAATACGGCTGGCACACTGGTCGCTCCAAATGGCATAACAATAAAATCCTAATGTCCATACCTCGATCTGAATGATGTCTTCGGGATGACTTGCTCTCTGACTCTGATCTGATGGTACCCTCATGACCGTAAGTCAATATTCGAGAATACAGCCGCTTCCTTGAGCTGATCAAATAAGTCATCAATGTACGATAATCAACACATAATCTTGACGTACCATCCTTCTTCTTCACAAGAAGCATCGGTGCTCCCCAAGGCGATCCACTAGCATGAATGAATCCTTTGGTTCTGAGTTCTTCAATCATCTTATACAAGATTTCCGTCTTTGAAGGTGCCATCCTGTAGACTCTCTCCGATGCTGGTGCCGTCCCTGGAATCAAGTCGATGGTAAAAACTCTGCCTCACCGAAAATGAAAACTTTGCCTCACCGGGAATACCAAAAATAATACTGCCAATATGGCAGTCTATTCTTGTGTATTGCTCCTTCAACCAATCCATTCCTAGGCCAAGGACCGATTCGGCCCGCCACAAAAGGGTCCGCCGTCTAACCCAGCTATAGTCCGTAATGGCTTGACACTGCAAGTGACCTTCATACCCTTTCACTGCTTAACAAACGCACGTGACACGGGACGGTGCTTGCTATACTTCGATAGCCCAACAAAACTCTTTTCTAATATGTTCGTGCAACGACTTGACAAGCAAGGGCTACGTCAAGCCTTGTATCGAGGGAACGTGCTGTGCATGCGTTCGACTTGAACAATCAAGTTCTTTGGGTGCATAGACTTAAGCAAGAAGCAGTGAAATGCGATTTAAACTACTGGACAAGCGAATGTTAATATTAATTATAGTTCCAATTACATTTAAATAAAAAAGAATGCAATTTAACTTTAACTAGTTTGAAGTAAATGTTAAATCAAACTATTTTAAATTTTAGTATTAATGTTAGTTTCAATAATATTATAAATTTTAAATTAACAGGAATGCCACGGTATTAGAAACCTAGCGAGCTGATGTCACGTTGCTCGGGACTCGGTTAGTGTTCGTCTAAACTCGTACGTGCGAACTAGTTATTAGTAATGGAAACCAAAAATTGAATTTTAAGTTTAAAATCTAGTCGAGCTCGATCCTTTCTCTTTATCCCATCTCCCACACTATCTCTTTCTCTCTCTCTCTCTCTCTCTCGGGTTCTCTCTCACAGGTTGTGTTCTTTACACAACAGATCCCGTAGCATTAAATGCTGCTGCATGCGTTATCCTACACAATTTAATAATAAATACTGATACCATAGCATTAGAAGAGTAAAAGTTGTCTTGAAAGTTGTAAAAAATTACTTTGTATTGTCTTCTCAATACTTTTTTGCATTGGAGATGACTTTTTAAACTTACTGTCATTTGTGAATATAATCTTGCCGCCTATGCAAGATATTGTCTTCTGCCTCATGCCATATAGGATACACAACACATAATAAGACAATAGGGTTGCGTAGCATTAAATGTTGCTGTATGCGTTATCCTACAGAAGAGGGCCACGTGGAGGATGCTGTTGCATGCTTCCTCATGCGTTATTAACTACAATTTAATAATACATCTACCCAGAAGACGAGAAAGTTGTGTTGTTGGAAGTTGTTTCCTTAAAATTATGCTTGCTCCTAGAATCAGTCAAGATTTTTCATGAGCCATCAAAAGAGGGCCACGTGGCGGAGGTACAAGGAAGACGAAAAGGTTGTGTTGTTGCCTTGCTGGAAGTTGTTTCTTCCTGCATAATGTTTTTTGTACCTCCAAATTGCACTTTCAAACTGTCCATCCTTACGTGGCAGCTGACGTGACATGTTGATCTGGCAGCTGACGTGGCAAATTTTTTTGTAAATAAAACTAAAAATAAAAATTAACATTAAAGTTAATATTCCAGATTAACATTAACATTAATATTAATATTATCGTTAACATTAACAATAATATTAATATTAACATTAACCTTAACATTAATATTAACATAAATTAATATTAACACTAAAATAACTTTGATATTAACGTTAAATTATTATGGAGAAAATTGGGTTGTTAACTTTTTGGATTAAAATTTGCCATGTCATCAGTCATGTCAGATGACACACTATTAATTTAGGAAAATGCTAAGAAGCTCATTTATTTAACATGCCACATCAGATGGGAGGGCTATATATAGAGGGTCAATATGGAGGTACGATAATATCATTACTCTTTCTTCTTCTATTGTTTCTTGTCCTTCGTTTCTTCTACTAGTTTCTAACACACTCTATTTTCTTCAATGTCGACGTCACATGGAAAAACTGATCGTCGTGTGGAAGATTTAGGTCGATGAAGAAAGCTTCCTTTCAAGAGGAGTGTCAGATGATTTGGATGATGAGCAAAGTTTGAAAGTTGTTAACTTAGGAGACAGTAAAGAACAAGATGAAGAAAACACCGAAAGAATGCATCATAACGATGACGATGACATCAACGCAAACAACAAAATGTTATTTCGCATCACCCTTTCTAATGGATTTAAGAACTGTATTATATTTTTACATTTATTTCTCATATTTATTTTGTTTTATTCTGTTCTTAGGGACGACGGTGAATCTCCATTGGATTTCGATGCAGCAACGATGAAAAAAATATTGCAGTCCGCCAACATTAACAAAGATCCAAAACATCTCTTAGAAGAAGATATTGTTGGCCTACAGTTCAACTCTATTGAAGAAGCAGAGACATTCTACCGGATATATTCAAAAGCATATGGTTTCAGTATTAGAAAGAACGAGGTAAAGAAAAACAAGTCTGGGATGGTGATGGTCCATAGTTGGTGTTGTTCGAATGCGGAATTCAGACACAAGAAATACAAGGAAGCTCCTAGCAGGGTTCGTGAGGTTAAAAAAATTTATGTACATCACAACCGTAGCCTGGCGAATGATTATGAATCAGTTTTTTTGAGATCCCATCGTAAGATATCACCCACAGAGTTGGAAGAAGTTAAGATTATGAAACAATCAGGGCTGGAGACTGGAGCGATATGGAATTTAATTGTCCACAGGAAAGGTGGCTGTGATAAGGTTGGATGGACGAAAAAGGATTTATACAATGCTCTAGCTCAAGATAGTAGAGCACTAGACGATGTTGATGCTACGACAACACTTATATTTCTTCAATCTACGGAGGGCATTGACCCAGATTTCTTCTACGCATACAAGGTAGACGAAGATTCCAGATTGACCCATCTCTTTTGGGCTGACGGTGCATATCGATTCGATTACGGATTATTTGGAGATTCACTAGCATTTGACTCTACATATAAAACAAATAGAAGTCAAATGCCGTTGGTGGTTCTAGTGGGTACAAATAATTATGCAATGACTTGTGTGTTTGGGTTTGCAATGATCCATAATGAGACTGCAAAGACATATTCTTGGGTTCTAGAAAAATTCCAAGAGTGTACGAATGGCAAATTACCAGTGACAGTTCTCACGGATGGTTGCAGATCCATGAATAAAGCAATTGAGGATTTAATGCCCAGCGTAGTTCATCGAACGTGCTCATGGCATATCCTAAACAATGCTGCCAAACATGTACACCGAGAGGGTTTTCACAATAAATTGAGTCTTCTGATTAAAAGGTACATCGCACACTTGCTACTTTACTTTGAAGTATGTTGTTGTTACAATATTACAACTTTAGTTATTGTTCATGTTTTCTAAATAGGTACTATTCAGTCGAAGAATTTGAAAACCGTTGGCAGCAGATGCTAACGGATTATAATGTAGAGAACCATAAGTGGACCACTGCATTGTACAGAACGAGGCAGCGATGGACGGACACATTCCTACGTGGGCATTTTTTTGGCGGTTCTACTGCAACAAATAGATGTGAATCTATGAACACATTTCTGAAAAGATTTTTGAATGAGAAGCTGCCACTATGGAAAGCCCTTCAAAATTGTGACTTCGGTTTGGCGGCCTTTCATTACGGCCAGATGAGTAAGCATGTCACTGATAAAGTCTCAACACCAGTTGTGAATCAAACTAGCATGGCCGTAATAGAAGATAAATTTGCCGCAATTTATACTAAAACTGTGTTTATAGAGGTAAGGAAGGAAATCACACGTTCTGATGCATATACTGTTATCCATCATCACATCATAAGAGAGGCAGAAGTTTGCACTATCCAAAAGTATATGTCGCCAAACAGTGTCAACCGGAAGGTTACATTTGATCCGGCCGACAACATCATAAATTATGAATGCTTGTGGATGGAGACCAAGGGGATTCCTTGTAGGCATATTTTTTCAGCAATGAAGAGGTTACAAATTGGAGATATTCCAAAGAACTTGATAAAATCTCGTTGGCTCAAGGATTGCAAAGAGAGTTATCTCTCCGGACCTGGCTCAGAAAGAAGATTCATCCACCTAGACATTGTTGAGAGCAGAAGGTATGGTGGTATTAATGAACAAGTTAATCTGTTTACATACTATTGTAAAAAATCAAGAAAAATTCAAGAGAGGGGAACAGAGTTGATGTCGTCTGTTCTGATGGAGTTGAAAGAAATGGTGACCGATATTGGTGAGGAAGAACAAATGGTAGCTGATGCAGTTCATGGAGTGCATGAAACTTTAAAAGGGCCAAATCCGGTAGCAACAAAAGAAAGGCCTTCTCAAGAAAATCAAGCCAGCCTACAGAAAGTCAGCCTATCCCGAAGCCTAGAACTTGTAGAGTTTGTAAAAAATGGGGTCACAATTTCGTAATTGTAAAGTACGAAAGCGAAATAGCGACAAAGAGCAAATCTAATAAAATGAAACGTCGTTGACTTAAGACAATGTCTTTTCTATGTGGCAAGATGTCATTCACACGAGACAATTAGATAAAAAAATTTGTTCTCCAATGCAAAAGTTTGAGAAGATAATTAGATAAAAATAGAGAATATCAAAATCCAAGTTCAAAACGGAGAATATCAAAAATGGAGAAAATATGTTCTCCATGCAGTACAAAATGGAGAATATCATTCTTCGTTTCAAATGACACGGAGAATATCATTCTCCGTTTCAAATTAAAATGGAGAATGAACATTCTAATGTGTTTTTAACACTGGGAATCTTATTCTCCGTTTCAAATTAAACGGAGAATGCCGTTCTCCGTTCCAAATTAAACGGCGAATAGAATCCTCAATCGTTTTAATACTGGGAACGACATTCTCCGTGCAGTTCAAAACATAGAATATAATTCTCCGTTTCAAATGACACGGAGAATATCATCCTCTGTTTCAAACTAAAACGGAGAATGAACATTCTAATGTGTTTTTAACACTGGGAATGTTATTCTCCGTTTCAAATTAAACGGAGAATGTCGTTCTCCGTTCCAAATTAAACGGCGAATAGAATCCTCAATCGTTTTGACACTGGGAATGCTATTCTCCGTGTAATTCAAAACGGAGAATGCTATTCTCCGTGTAATTCAAAACGGAGAATATTATTCTCCGTTTAATAAAACACGGAGAATGCTATTGTGGTATCGTGGTTACAATGCTAGACTTGTATTTAAGAGGTCATTGGTTCAAATCTTGACTATAACAAAATTTTGTTTTATTTATACTTTTTTTGTAAGTTATGTATGGGGCCATTTAAAAGGGAAAAAACTTTAATACAGTAGGGGGTATCAAAGTTTTGATACCCCCTATGTATGACATGTGGGCCCTTCCTGCTTTGTAAAATATGTACACATATATATATACACATAAATTTTGAGAGGACCCACATGTCATACATAGGGGGTATCAAAACTTTGATACCCCCTACTGTATCAAAGATTCTCTCATTTAAAAGTTAAGTAAAATTGAGGGAAAAACTTTGATACAGTAGGGGGTATCAAAGTTTTGATACCCCCTATATATGATATGTGGGCCCCTCCTGCTTTGTAAAACGTGTAAACATATATATATATACACATAAATTTTGAGAGGGCCCACATGTCATACATAGGGGGTATCAAAAATTTGATACCACCTACTGTATCAAAGTTTCTCTCATTTAAAAGTTAAGTATATTAAGGAGAAAACTTTGATACAGTAAGGGTATCAAAGTTTTGATACCCCCTATGTATGACATGTGGGCCCCTCCTGCTTTGTAAAACGTGTAAACATATATATATACACATAAATTTTGAGAGGGCCCACATGTCATACATAAGGGGTATCAAAACTTTGATACCCCCTACTGTATCAAAGTTTCTCTCTAAAATTGAAACCCTCTTCAAAGTTGGCAGAATTCGAAGTGGCAGATTCATTGGTATTAATGGCATATAAATGGCAGTAGTTGGGAGAGTTTGTTCTAGTCTTACTTAACTTTACTTGAGAAGGGGCAGATGCATTGGTATTGATGGAAATTAATTGAATTGAATTCGAAGTGGCTGCCACTTGGCGCATGAGTTCGAGTTGTTCCTTGCCTATAAATGGCAGTAGTGTAGGGAGAGTTTGTTCTCGTCTCACTTAGCTTTTCTTGTGGAGATTGACTCTACCGATTCCCTACCTTGGCAAGACGCTTTTCTCTTGGTTGACGATCTCTTCGTTCGAAGAAGCTTTGGTGGTGAAGTCCTTCAGAAGATTGAGATGTGCCTGGGTTTGGATTTATTTCCAACCCACGCTCTGTCGAAGCGCCCATACGTTGATTCGCTCGGACTATGTACGGTGTTCCTTTGCCGCAAGGAGTTCCTTTGTTCGATGTGTTCCATTGTTCCGACAATGTACGACGAAGTAATTTGCCTCAAGGAATTCCTTTTCCTCAGGACGTTCCATTGCTCGAAAGAATGCAATATGAAGTGAATTCCTTTGCAGGTCCTTTGCCTCAAGGAAAGAGTCTTGCCAAGGTGGAGGATCGGTAGAGTGCATCTCCAGGATGAAGAAGGATGCCTTTGCAAGGTGCTCTGCCTCAAGGAATTCCTTTGCAAGGTCTTTTTGCTCTCAAGGAATTCCTTGACACTCAAGGAGTTCCTTTGATTCCTTGATTGCATTCCAGTTTTTGTAATGCTGGAAGAGCCACGGTAACTCCTTTGCCTCAGTGAGTTCCTTTGCTCGGACGATGCACGATGAAGTAATTTGTCTCAAGGTGTCATCCAATGGTTTTTATGCTCTGATGATACACGATGAAGTGATTTGGCTCAAGGAATTCCTTTGCCTCAAGGCGTTCCATTCCTTTGACGATGCACGATGAACTGAATTCACTTCAATTGTTCATCGTCAGAGGAATGGAACTCCTTGAGGCAAAGGAATTCCTTGAGGCAAATCACTTTATCGTGTTTCGTCAGGGCATAGGAACCTTTGGATGACTCCTTGAGGCAAATGACTTCATCGTGCATCGTCAGAGCAAGAGCAAGATGAATTCCTTGAGGCACAGGAACAAAATCAAAGGAATTCCTTGAGAGCAAATGACCTTGCAAAGGAATTCCTTGAGGTAGAGCACCTTACAAAGGCATCCTTCTTCATCCTGGAGATGCACTCTACCGATCCCCTACCTTGGCAAGACTCTTTCCTGTTGGTTACTGGAAGAGCCGCAGGGTTTGGGTTGATTGCCAACCCACACTCTGTCGAAGCGCTTGCACTTTGATTCGCTCTGACTATGCACGAAGTTCCTTTGTTCATGGAGTTCCATTGCTCTGACTATGCACGGAGTTCCTATGTTCAGGGAGTTCCATTGCTCTGACTATGCACGATGAAGTAATTTGCCTCAAGGAATTCCTTTGCCTCAAGGAGTTCCATTGCTCTGCGATGCCCGTACGCAGCTCACATTCAACTTTTTTCTTGATAGTAAGATTTTATGTAGTAGTTCAGACTTTCATATGTAAATAAAAGTCAAACTTTTCGTGGTTTTCACAATGTAAATGTAACTAAAAAATGATTTTATTATAAAAGACAGAGCAGAGCAGACATTATAAAAGACAGAAGTTCCTTGCCCATTACATAATTACGTTATTGTTTTACAATGTCATTGCTAGGTTGGTGGTGTTACATATTCCCTTGAAAGCAAATTCTTAGCCCATACCAACCTTATCATTGTAGTCTTCTTAGCCCATACCAACCTCGTCATATTCTCATCAAGCTCATCTTTATTCTCCTTTTAAAACTAAACGGAGAATAATATTCTTCGTTTCAAAAGACACGAAGAACGTCATTCTCTGTTTAAATAAAAACAGGAGAATGAACACTTTAATGTGTTTTACCACTAGGAATGTTATTCTCCGTTTCAAGACAGACGGAGAATGTTATTATCCGTTCCGAAATAAATGGTGAATAGAATCCTCAAACGATTTAATTTAAACGGAAAAGTTATTCACCGTTTCAAGTAAACGGAGAATGCCATTCTCCGTTCCAAATAAAACGGAGAATATAATCCGAATGGACAGATTCATTGGTATTAATGGCATATAAATGGAAGAATTCATTGGTATTAATGGCATATAAATGGCAGATTCATTGGTATTAATGACTTATTAATGGCATATAAATGCCATTCTCCGTTCCAATTAGGCGCATCAGCATACGGAGAATGGTATTCACTTGGCAGAATTCAAAGTGGCAGATTCATTGGTATTAATGGCATATAAATGGCAGTAATTGGGAGAGTTTTTTCTCGTCTTACTTAACTTAGCTTTACTTGAGAAGGGGCAGATGCATTGGTATTAATGCAAATTAATTGAATATAATTCAAAATGACTGCCATTTGGCGCATGAGTTCGAGTTGTTCCTTGCCAATAAATGGCAGAAGTTGGGAGAGTTTGTTCTAGTCTTACTTAGCTTTACTTGAGAAGGGGACAGAGAATTGGTATTGATGTAAATTAATTGAATTGAATTCGAAGTGACTGCCACTTGGCGCATGAGTCCGAGTTGTTCCTTGCCTATAAATGGCAGTAGTGTAGGGAGAGTTCGTTCTCGTCTCACTTAGCTTTTCTTGTGGAGATGTACTCTACCGATCCCCCGCCTTGGCAAGACGCTTTCCTCTTGGTTGTCGATCTCGTCGTTCGAAGAAGCTTTGGTGGTGAAGTCCTTCAGAAGACTGAAGCTTTGGGTTGATTGCCAACCCACACTCTGTCGAAGTGCCCGCTACGTTGATTCGTACGGACTATACATGGTGTTCCTTTGCCTCAAGGAGTTCTTTTACCTCAAGGAGTTCCTCCGTCTCAAGCTCATCCTTGGCACGTTGACGATGAAGTGATTTTCTCTAACGATGCACGAAATTCATCTTGCTCTTGCTCTGACGATGCACGATGAAGTCATTTGCCTCAAGGAGTCATCCAACGGTTTCTATGTTCGGACGATGCACTGATGAAGTGATTTGGCTCAAGGAATTCCTTTGCCTCAAGGCGTTCCATTCCTTCAACGATGCACGTTGAACTGAATTTACTTCATCGTGCATCGTCAAAGGAATGGAACTCCTTGAGGCAAAGGAATTCCTTGAGGCAAATCACTTTATCGTGTTTCGTCAGAGCATAGTAACCTTTGGATGACTCCTTGAGGTAAATCACTTCATCGTGCATCGTCAGAGCAAGAGCAAGATGAATTCCTTGAGGCACAGGAACAGAAGCAAAGGACCTTGCAAAGGAAATCCTTGAGGCAGAGCACCTTGCAAAGGAATTCACTTCATCCTGGAGATGGACTCTACCGATCCCCCGCCTTGGCAAGACTCTTTCCTGTTGGTTCACTTCAAATGACACGGAGAATGGAATTCTCCGTCTTATTCAACTTTTTCTTGGTTGTAGGATTTTATGTAGTAGTTACAGACTTTCATATGTAAATAAAAGTCAAACTTTTCATGGTTTTGACATTGTAAACGTAATTCAAAAATAATTTTATTATAAAAGCAGAGCTTATAAAAGACAGAAGTTCCTTGCCCAATTACATAATTACTTATTGTTTTACAATGTCATTGCTTGTTTCGTGTTACATATTTGCTTGAAAGCAACTTCTTATCCCATACCAACCTCATCATTGTAATCTTCTGGTAAGTTTTATCGTCATTTTCCTTCCGGTATTTCGAAGAGAGTAGTCGTCAACATATTCATATAATACGCCGTGTACAAGAGGCAGTTGGGTGTCCGTTGTTGTGGGCAATTTGGAGAACAATTCAGCACTTTGCTCTCATACTCCATCTTCGCCGGGCATCTCTCCCTCATCATATCAACTTTTCTCCTGACGATAGGCTCTAAGGTGTTCTTCATTAATTCAGCATCCACCTTGCACTTTTCGTACGTGGTTTGCCTCAAGGATTTGTAATGTGTCCAGTCGTAGTAGATAAAGTTGAATGTGAGCAGAGTATAGTGTCTGATGGATGAATTAAAGAGTGGGATGAATAGCAACTCTATCTCGTCCTTCAAACCCATGACTGAAGTCTACTACATCTGTTTGGATGTCTTGAAGGGCACCGGCTTTTGCGTCTTGTTCATTGGTACGTTCAACGATGGTCTGTTTTCCAAAAACTGTCACATCCCGCTTCCCAGATTTGAACGGTGACGTCAAAACACATTCCCAGGCTACGCGCCAAAATCGCGATTGTCGCCCGTAAATCAGCAGAATGGAAAGTACAAGAAAATTTACTTTGTATTACATATGGTAATTCTAATACAGGAAACTTATCTAACAGTCCATTGTCTTACAGGTTTATTACAAAAAGTAATTTACAAAAGTAACTACGACAGCACTAGTCATAAACTGAAAGCCTTCAGGTCACTACTCCTCAACGTACAGCGGCAACGCCTCGGCAGGATTGTCTTCTTCTTCTCCTAGTGAACAAATACTAGGTCGTTTAGAAACGACAAGCAAGTCCTCGGCCAAGAATGGTGAAAAACAAAAGAAATGTGAAATAAAATGAGACAAATAGTTCTTGTCAAGTAGCCATATTTAATGAAGCATTTTATTAATGTGTGAGTGTCATGTTCCTCTTTCCAGATAGGCGTGATGGCAACATGTAATGCAGTATTGGAGAACAACCCCTGAATATTCTTCTAAATGATTTCCCATCAACAATCCCGTTAACCTGGGATCAGGCTGTGAATTCGGCGGCACGTTGCTTAGTATCCAGCCTGGAGCCTCCCTTGGGCTTAACAATCATCTATTCGATGTTACTGTCGTAATAGATGTAATAATCTGGAGCCTCCCTTGGGCTTAGTTTGCCTCCCTTGAGCAAACGAAAACAAGAGCCTCCCTTGGACTTAGTTTGCCTCCCTTGAGCAAACGAAAATACGTGAGCTAAGCCTCACAAACTCCATTCGTATGGCCTTGCGAATGAGTAGAAATTTACTGATCAGCTTTTTAATTTATTATGCTATGGGACTATTTAGGAATATCCAGGTGGTTCTCCCCCGTCCAATGCTTCCTAGTTGTTTTCTAAGTAATTTTCCTAAATGACTTTAGGTCTTAGGGAATATCCCGATTTTTCAGAAAGTCGAAAATTGACTCTCTCTTGAAATTTCCAAACATTTCGGCAGAGTCTCCTTTGTTTTTAGAGACTCCGAAAATTTTGCAAGAGATAATATATGATAAAATAAATTTCGGGTTCGTCGACCCCTTCGGTGGAGCAACTCTCAACATCGGAACCACGCAAGTATATATCGGGTTCGCCGACCCCTTCGGTGGAGCAACTCTCAATACCAGAAATCCACAAAATATTATATATAGTGTTGTTTGAAGTTTTTTACCTTGGCAAACAATTTATTTATATATTTGTGCCATTGCCCTTTTTTTTATACTATTTGAATCCGAGAATCACAATTTGCAAGTGCACTCTATAAATGCTATTCAAGTCTAAGAATCAAAATTTGTTAGTAAAATAACAATAATCATACCCAAGGTTATAAAAATCTACACAATTACCAAATTAGCAATTTTACTCAAGGTATTGGTTATTAAGGGTAACTAATGCTTTGATTCCCAATATGGGATGCTTACTCAACAATACTTATCCGCTAATCAAATTGATATTGCCAAGTACAATTTCATTTGCTAAAGAAATAGGATATATATGTAACTTTGTGATAATTCCATGAATTAGATTCAAAAGGATCCACTAAGAATTTACACAAATTCAAGATTGAAGGTATCACAGTCCATCCTTAGAAATATATAGTCTATAGCTGCGCTTTGGAATTTGGTACTAAGTTCCCTAGTATCCATGTATCCATAATTACTCAAATTAACCACAAGCAAAGGAATTAACTTAAATAATTTATATATTTATTTAATTTATCAGAATATTAAAGGATTTAATAATTCATAAAAGAAAAACTATATAAACTAGACTATTATCCTTAAGATGTATCCATAGGCGATACAAACAATATTAAGATATAAGATTTATAGGTTCAAGTCAATACTATATGTACTTAAAAATACTTTTGAGATACGCAAGAATTATTTCTTAATACTTTACACGTTTTAACTCAAAGCAAATAATTGCAATTATTAATTATATACTCATATACCATACTATGTTGCCAATCTTAACCAAAACTTTCCTCTTCATAATGAAGAATATTTTTATACGAATTATACACGTACGTCAACATAGAATTAATTCGACGACTATGTACACGTATACATACATATACATACACTCCCAGATACGTATTTAAAAAAAGATTTCATATTTAAAGTAGCACTTTATTAATAAGATGAGGATTATACTTGAACCAATCATGCTAGTAGTCGAAACCACTCCTCAAAATATCTAAATATTCGATTTAAGCAATTTAACATACACCTTATGTTCCTATAATTATTCCAAAACACCAATTCCATGCTCATATGTCCTAGGTTCCATGTAAATTCCAAAAAAATCAGAATGCAATTGTCAAATTGAATATAAAGGAAACATTTGTAGAATGGAATTCGAAGTTGAGAGGAAAATGGGTGAGGAATTGCCTTGGGTTGGAAATTAACCTAGCTTTCTCCACAAATTCCTAATTTTAAACCCAACCACAATAAAAGAAAACTTGTTAGCAACTCTGATCCTAGGTTAAGAGTGAGAAGGAAAAGAGATTGGGGAAGAAAATGAAAAAATTTACCTAGGGTTCTTGGAAATGGGAGTGAAGGAGGAAGAAGATGAAGATGAAGGGTGGGGGTGGCCAGAGTGGGGCGATCGGCGGCAGTAGGCGGCGGCGGCAGGTGGCAGCGGGCGGCAGCGGCAGGTGGCGGCGGACTGGCAGTAGGCCGGCGGGGTGGTGGGGTGGTTTGTGTGTGTTTTTTTTTTCTTTTGCTTGTGTGTGTGTGTTAGTGGAGATTATTAATGGGGGGAGGAGTGGATGAGGTGTCCCCCCTCATAAATACAAGGGACACCTATCCCTTTCTCCATTATTCTAAGGGACATATGGCTGCTCCCCCTTTTTCCTTTTTTTTTGAAAACAAAAAACAACAACAACAACAACAACAACAACAACAACAACAATAATAATAATAATAATAATAATAATAATAATAAGAGTATGACAAGTCTACTCCCTTTAGAAAAATTTCGTCCTCAGAATTTGAAATAACTGGTACAACAATCGATTACTAACCTGGCTTAGGGAATTGATACTGGATATTGCCTTCAGCATATCTTCTTCTTTCTTCCAAGTTGAATTTCCAAGCGAATCCTTGCTCCACGCGACTCGTACTAATGGAATGATCCGATTGCGGAGTACCTTCTCCCTTCGATCCAAGATCCCAACGGGTTTCTGTTCTATCCGTAGTGTTGGTCCGACGGTGATTTCTGAATGGTCGAGTAGATGGCTCGGATCCGACACGTATCTTCGAAGCTGGGAAATATGGAATACATTGTGAACTCCTTCTAGAGTTGGTGGCAAGGCAAGCCGATATGATACATTTCCTACTTTTTCTAATATATCGAAGGGTCCAATGTATCTCGGACTCAGTTTTCCTCTGGTCCCGAATCTGATGGTTCCCTTAGTTGGTGAAATCTTCAGAAACATGTGATCTCTAGGTTGGAACTCTAATATTCTTCGATGCTTATCAGCCCATATTTTCTGTCTATCCTGGGCTGCTTGCAGGTGACTTCTTATTGCTTTGACTATATCCATAGTTTGTGTTACTATTTCTGGCCCTAGCAAATGTCTCTCTCCTACGTCGGTCTAACATACCGGCGATCTGCACTTTCTACCATATAGTGCTTCAAAAGGAGCCATTTTGATACTATCATGGTAACTGTTGTTATATGAAAATTCTACTAAATGTAGATGATCATCCCAAGATCCTCCAAAATCTAAGGTACACGCTCTTAGCATGTCTTCTAGGGTCTGAATGGTTCTTTCCGACTGGTCGTCTGTTTGGGGGGTGGTAGGCGGAGCTATATTTTAGTTGAGTGTCAAGATTTTCTTGTAGACTTCTCCAGAAATGAGAAGTGAATCTGGTATCTCTATCCGATACTATACTCACTGGCACTCCATGTTGGCTGACAATCTGTTTCATGTACATTTCTGCCAGTGCCTGTCGACTGTCCAACTCGAAAGGGAAAAAAATGAGCGGACTTCGTAAGTCTATCTACAATGACCCAAATAGCATTATTACCCCTTTGGGTCCTAGGCAGTCCTGTCACAAAATCCATTGTGAGATGCACCACTTCCATTCGGGTATGGGCAAAGGCTGAAGAAGTCCTGCTGTCCTTTGATGTTCTGCTTTCACTTGTTGACAGACGAGACATCTAGATACAAATCTGGCGACTTCTTTTTTATCCCGTGCCACCAAAATTTGTCTCAAATCTTTATACATTTTAGTGCTGCCCGAATGAATGGAATATTGTGAGTTATGAGCCTCTGACATAAACTTGTTCTTAAATCTACGGACACATAATCGATCTCCGAATCTTAATGATCGTCCGGATGCTTTCTTATCCCAGTCTGGAGCCCTGCTTCTGTTTGTTTCCAAATCTTCTGAAGTTTTGAGTCATTTTGTTGAGCCTCTTTAATTCTATCTATTAAGGAGGATTACACTTGTAAGTTTTGCCACATTCCTTCCGTTACCGGGCATATCACTTCAATTCCCATTTTTCTTAATCCTCAAGGATCTCCTTGGGTGTATTCATAAAGAAGGCTTCGGGTCTTCTGCTTGGAGCATCAGCCACCTTATTAGCCTTGCCTGGGTGATATTCCAGCTCCATATCGAAGTCCTTCAGTAACTCCAACCATCTTCTTTGTCTTATATTGATCTCCTTTTGTGTGAAGACATATTTTAAACTTTTGTGGTCTGTGTATATTTTGATTCTCTTTCCATATAAATAATGTCTCCATAACTTGAGTGCGAATACCACAACTGCAAGTTCGAGATCATGAGTTGGATAATTCCTTTCATGTATCTTTAATTGTCGGGATGCATAGGCTATGACTTTTCTATGTTGCATCAGTACACATCCCAGACCCTTACCTGATGCATCACTATATATCTCATATCCACCCGAACCAGATGGTAATGCCAGTACTAGGGCCGAAATTAATCTTCCTTCAATTCGTCAAATGCCCTTTGACATTTCTCTGTCCAATTAAACTTTTCTTCTTTTCGGGTAAGACGGGTTAAAGGTTCTGCAATTCTTGAAAAAATTTCTACAAATCTTCGGTAGTAACCAGCTAGTCCTAAGAAACTTCTGATTTCTGCTACGAACTTAGGTGTTGGCCAAGACTTAACTGCTTCCACCTTCCTTGGGTCTACCGAGATGCCTTCTCCGCTGATAATATGCCCTAGAAAGGGTATTTGGTCCTAGCCAAAATTCATATTTACTAAGCTTGGCATATAATTGTTCTTTCCGCAACGTTTGTAATACAATCCTCAAGTGTTTTTCATGTTCCTCTTCACTTTTGGAGTATATAAGAATGTCGTCAATGAATACAATTACAAATTTATCCAGATATTGATATAATATTCGATTCATCAGGTCCATAAATATGGCGGGTGCATTCGTTAACCCGAATGGCATAACTAAGAATCATAATGCCCATATCGAGTTCTAAATGCAGTCTTAGAGACGTCTTCCTTCCTTACCTTCACTTGATGGTATCCGGACCTTAGATCAATTTTTAAGAATACTCTTACCTCTCCTACTGGTCGAATAGTTGATCAATTCTAGGTAGAGGATACCTATTCTTGATGGTGACCTCGTTCAAAGCTTCTATAATCAATTACTAGTCGTAGGGTACCATCCTTCTTTTTTACAAACAATACTGGTGCACCCCATGGCGAAGCGCTGGGTTGAATAAATCCTTTTGCTAACAATTCTTTTATTTGTTTATTCAACTCAGCTAATTCCTTTTTGTTCATTGGGTATATTTTCTTGGCTATGGGAGCTGCTCCAGGGATTAGATCTATAGAGAATTCTACATCTCTATCTTGGGGTAGCCCTGGCAATTCTTCTGGGAATACGTCTTTAAATTTCCACTATCCTTGGAAATGATTGCTCTACCGATTCTTGCAACATTGCTGAACTAGTAATTCAAACTTTGTCACGACCCGCACCCGTTTTTTTAAACGGATACGAGACGTGTCCAAGCCAGCCTAGCGCAGTATCGACGTAGTAGAACGCTGTCACGGCCATGAAGATAAAATCAAATAAAGCTCATTCACATAATTAATTTAACTTACAATGATCACAAGTTTTACATTTGTAGAAAAATATAAATTTGTACAAATAAAAATGACTACAACTCAATTATCTAGCTAGTCTCTAGTCCTTTGTCTGCAAGTATTCCCGTCACTCCCCAAGTTAAGTGAAACCACGGCTAACTTGAAAAATGTTGGTTTCCAGTCAGGAATGGAACGAGCACAATTCACGGAATGCAATTTCAAATAAAGAAAATGACTATAAACAAATGTTAGACATCAATTATGAGTTTTGAAAATAAACAGTAAATACAGAAAACCAATAGCAATAAATAGACACTAAATACTTTCCCCAACTGTTAGAAGTACCTTTGATATGTGATCGGTCTGGGGCACTACACCGCACGGTCTACGAGGTCTACTTGCAAAAATTAAATAATGTCTACGAGGTCTACTTGCAGAAATTAAACACGGTCTACGAGATCTACTGCAGAAATTAAACATATCTACGAGATCTACTGCATAAAAGTAAACACGGTCTACGAGATCTACTGCAAGAAAATAAACACGGTCTACGAGATTACTATATAAAAGTAAACATGGTCTATGAGATCTACTGCATGAAAATAAATACGGTCTACGAGATCTACTGCATGAAAATAAACACGGTCTACGGTCGGAGCACACATCCTTGGTACTTCTCATTCCCGACTCAACAATTTATAATAGAAAATAATCACATAACAATGGCCAATCAATGAAATATAGTGAAAATCAATATCGAAATGCAGACAATAAACTGTACTCGCCTGTGGTCCTCTGCTGGTGAAACCGACAATCTGAACCACTCAATGTGCCACAATAGTCAAAACCCGTACAACAGTCTCGGAAGCTGAAATAAACATTATCAATATTCTCAATATAGTCAAATTAGCTAGGATCGCCTGCCCTTAAGTCTAATTCTGGAACAGGGGCAAAACGGTAATTTGGATCAAAACGGTGTCGTGTTGCATCCGCTTACACCGAAAAGCGTGCCAGAGTCAAGGTCTCTAAAGTCGTCAAACTATATGTTACGGATCCAGTTTTTCGATACGAACCCAACCGTATGTCCAGAGAAGGATTCGACTGGCCGTACACAAAATCGCCCTTGAGTGGGACCGTGGGGCCCACAAAACGGGATTTTATCAACTGTCTCAGAATTGGACCAAAACAGGACCAGAAAAAATGATACGGTCCTATTGGCGCAAGTTTCGTCTCGATCTGATGAGCGTGTACAAGTAATTGGAGAATTTGCAAAGTGTACGATACGTAAATTTTGAGGATACGCATCAAATTCGTCGTGCACACGCGACCAATTCGAATTCCGTCAAAGCCCACACGACCACGAAGCCGTTACACAGCTTTCGATGCTTTCGGTTCGCGACCACGTCGCCAGATTGGCGGGACGACGTCGTGTGGAAGGGTTTTATGATTTTTAATATCGAAAACGGATTTTTCGGTAAACTTCGGAATAAAATAACTTCCTGCACCTACGAAAATAGAGTCTATCAAATAGGTTGTGATCATTTATATGTTGTCTAAAAAGTTGTTTAATAGATTTCTGAAAAAATCAATAGATTGACGGCAATTCGCCTCCCAAGTTGGGAGTTTGGACTGATTCATGCCCTGTCTCGGGGCAGGATTTCATCGACTTGAGTCGATTTTCCGAATTACCAAAGACATCTACTTACAAACTAACAAAATATGAAGAGGGTTATGTAGTGAGTATACCAGAAGAAACGGTTCCTCAAACGGTCGAGTGTACGTCGCGAACGCGAGGCACGAAGTGGGGTGTTCGGCCACGCTACTGCTGGTGCGTTGTTCGCGGTTTGACAGGCTGGCCTGTGCGGCCAGCGGTGGCTTGGACGGCCGCCGGCGAAGTCCCGGCGTACGCACGGTGGCGCGGATGTCGGGGTCGGCAGTGTTAGGGTTTCCTTAGGGTTTCGATGAGGATCTCTAGGTTCTCTCTTCGGCTGTAACAATCTATGTATATACATACGATTATATATAAACACTTGATGTTGAAAACCTAAGGCTCGGGACGTTAATGTTGCTGGTGGGAAGGGTTAGCTAAGCACGAGCTGGTTGGGTCGGGTGGGGTTAGCTTCAAAAGGGTTTGGGCCATGGCAGGTTGGGGTGGGTTTGTTTGCTGATTGGGCCGGTTGGGATTTTGTGGGGGCTGGGGTTGGCTTTCCTGGGGGCTGGCCTGGCCTGGCTGTCTGGCTGGGCTTGTTTAATTAGTGTATAAAATATATACAACATAAATGCTTAAAAACCATGCTATATATATAATATGTATAATATATTATTATATAATATAGATATATATATATATATATATATATATAGATATATATATACACACACACATACAATAAATTATAATATGATTTATATGTAAAATACATAAATACATAAATACTATATATATATATCAATTTATCTATACATCTAAATTTATATATATATATAAATTATATATAATATATATATAATATATATATATATATAATATATATATATATTTATATTATATATAATTATTTATTTATTATTTATTTATACGTATATTTATACATGTACCTATACATATATACGAGTATTTATATCTATACACACTACCATATATTATATACTCATTCATATATATGTATATTTATATATACATACCATATACGCCTATATTATATATATTTATATACACATATATGATGTATACTTATATAAATACACACATATATTATGTATATTTATTTATATACACATGTATAATAAGAATATAACAATAACTAATAATAATAAATAATAAACTATGATAACAAAATGAATAAACCAATGTATCTTGTATGCATCATATTACACCAAGTCTTTCTTTGGCCTGCCAACTCTCACAAATTCTACAACACCATTAGTATAATATAATACGTATAATTTACATATATCAAATCTCTAGAAATTATTTATAAAAACTATTATTCACCCTTTAAATCAATTAAAATAATAAATAAAATATTTCAAAATTTTTGGAAAGGGAAGCTACAAATCTACCCACCTTAAATAATTTCGTCCTCGAAATTCTAATCCATAGTTATTCTTTAAAATTTCAATAAGAAGGTCTACGTAAACCCTATTCTCCTTAAATTTTAATTTCTCAAAACAGTTTATATCCTCCTTCCTGCCATTTTGTAATCCGAATACTGGAGGACTTCTACCCACCTTTGGTCACACTATTCTATCAAATCTTCTGTCGCTAAAACTTTATAATCCTCCAACTAATTGCTAAAATTTCTACCAATAGATATCTACTGTACATGGCATCTAGAATCCTCCCTTATTATCAAACAACCCAATTTAACAAGCAACAAAATTTATACAAGTAGCTAAGAATTATTAATAAATTCTAATAAGCATGACTATTCATTGCTCTGAAATAGGAAGGACAGGAAAATAAGGAAGAGTAATCAAGAGCAAGTATGAAGTCCCAGGGCGGTAAGGAGTATCTAATGATGCAGATAGAAAGGAAGTCTATGAGCCAAGACTTATCTGCTAGATGGGCTACTCTAGTCCAGTCACTTGCTAAGTTCCTCAGAGGGTCTCGTAATTCGTACAATACAGAAGTTTTATTCTCGAAATTAATCTAAACAAGGTTCCATAATAGAACAAAATTTGAGAGATCAAGATCGTGATCTTTTCATGTTTACTCAAACACATGAGCAAGGGATATAACTACAATACAAGATCGAATCGCGACTTCCAGGTAGATGGAATAAGGGTTATGAATGACTACATATACTAAAAGTGGAGGCTACATAGTAGGTACAGGGGCCTATTTCTACTAATTCGATTTTATAGTCCAAAAATGGTGGTATGTATGGATGGGTTCTACTGGGTCTTAATGGGTTCTCTATTTGGACATCACTCGCTAGTTGGATGAACCTTGGATTTTAATCTATATTGTCTGGACAAGATCCCAATGATAAACTATTTCTACCAGGTTAGGGTAACCGAGAATAGATTTCACCCAAGTGGTCGAGCTAGTTGCCAGTCTGGTTAGTTAGCTAGGTCCTTCAAGCCCGAGAATGTGCCTTCCGAAACTTTTGTGGTTATGTAGCACAAGAAGACCCAATTGAGTGGCACACTAGTGTCATGTGCATAGTGGGCCTCAAGTAGATCACAACCATATATTGGGTCAAAAGGTTCGAATCGAGGTTGAGGCTCTAGTTGGAGTCGGGAAGTATACTGGTATAATGGTAAGGATTTAACTAGTCCTTCCGTCCTAAAAATCGTACCATAAAAATATAGTACAAGAGGACGTGTTTGAGTGGGACATGATATACTTAGATGAAGGTGGACTCGTCTAGATCTTGTTTGTAAAATTTATTGGAAGGTAACAGTGGTCTCGTGCTCCTAATATTAATGACACGGCCGGGGACACAAATGATCTAGATGGAAAGTGGGAGTCCATGGGCACTAATTGTCATCCTAATGAAAAATTATTCTAATCAATCAGTAGTCCTCGTATATCCAAAAATTTTAGAAGGCTTACAGCCTACCCACCTTAGAAATAGGACATGGTCTTAGGAATATTGAGGTTAGAGGGTTCCCAAAGTCCGGATACTGTACCTCGACTCTTTGTTAATAGGGAATAAGATACGGCGTATCGGGATACGGTAGATATAAGTCAAGTCAAGGATCGTTCCTCAATAAATGGAGAACGAGTGTGTACAATGACGCATGGTCAATAAAATAGGATGATCTACTCGTATAGTATACTAGAGTTATCGACGGGGTAACCAACTCTAAGGCACAAGATTTCTAACAACTGATTCGTGAATTTCTGTTCGTGTCAACCTGCCAGACTACCGTCACAAGAGTTGTAGTGATCGTGTATTGCTGTTGACAACTGGTAGATCATAATATGACAGGGTATTTAAGCTATGGTATTGGCTAAGCTAGTGACTGTGGTGTTCCAACACTAGTTAGGTCTTAATAATAAAATTTACATAACTAGAGTAATATTTGTTGGAAACCAATCTCGGAATGAGTGTTACGGTAAATGATTACCCTATTGTCCACTCATCTCATGCCTAACTGTGGGCTTCGGTCGAGGAAGGGTTGGTTCAAGGCTTAAGGGTTGCTAGTTAAGGCAAGCTTCCAGCAAATAATTAGAGACTCACAACATCACAACATTTGGTTTCTTGAGAATAGATAGTCTCCTAGGTTGACGTTCTGACTAAGGGTAAAACCCTAATCATTCTCAAATTCAGATGGCTCGAAAGTCTCAAAAGTAGTTTGAGGGTCGATGGGAGAATGAGTAACTCAATCACATGACTGGCCGATGGTACACTTGTGCCTACCATTATCATAGCCATGGGAATACTCTGTATCTCTCTACCATCATGAGCTTTCGTCATTCCAAATCGGTGAAAGACAAAAACAATAAAGAATTCAAGGGAGGTGTTACTGAATACAATTTCGTGATTCAAGGGCGACATATAATTCAAGAGGAATTGTCAATGCAGTCGCGGATGAGATCATATATACCTTGATATCTCAATCCACGTAGGTTAATCAAAGAGAGAGCGAACCAAGTGCACTACGGTTGATCAGACCGTAATACATCGATTCTGATTAGACAATATGATAGCAGGCATCCCCACTAAACATATGCCTCGAATCAAGCTCGAGAACAGAGTGAGCTTGCAAAACTAAGCTGTGACAGAAGCGTTTGTTAAGATAGTCGAATACAATTATGCGAGATTTTTGAAAGAAGGCACAAGTAGTTCGAGTTTTGTGAGAATCAAACCTTACCCGGTGTTCTTGCTTATACAGTCTTCCTACTATCTTTTTATCCACAAGGACTTGGTCGACTAATGGGTTATGACCTCTAACTTCTGTATTCTCGGTAAACCTATTAGTGTCAATCAATTACCTCATCAATAGATCACAAGGACCACGGAATGCTAGGTCGGGAGACACGCTACCCAATCTCACAGAACTTCTACTACTATTGGCTTCGGATCTTATAGAACATACATGGCATCCATCCTCTATGGTATCCCAAACTTGTAATCATGTTTGAAGTCATTTCACCGCAGATTATGCCACGCCCGTATACTCTGGCTGTGGTAAACCCTTGGTTTCGTGATTCAAATGTGATAGGCTATCAGACACTCTACCTATTTGACACAAGGGTATCTAAGATCTAAAGAAGTCAACGGGAACATAGTTTCTGCAATGTTCCATAGACTATGATTCTTCGAAACGATTTCAATTCTATGGGTTGTGCCTTGCTAGTGCGCTGCCGGCTGCAGTGAACCCACACTCTCCACTCTCAGGTAATTGGCGACAGTGCGCTGCTGTCTAGCCACTATGAGTTAACTAACATTCCTTTAACTATATCTGTAAGAATTCATGAGCTTCTAAAGATTCAAACATGTTGACTATAAAATAGAGCGTAGGTATTTGTCTATCGTTCACAACCCTTTAACATAAAAGATTTAACAGGGAGGAATAACTAGAAGAAATACAAATATCCTAGTATCTATTTCATATGTACTCAAGCCTTGAGGAAAAACTTGAATCGAACTAACTCGAGGTTCATACATGGGTAACATAATCAGAATTTTTTTATAAAAATAATAATTCTTAGGCAAATTAGGAACTAAATAGGCAATTCGGACTAAGATATGAGGATGATATCTAAAGAGGCAAGGAGAAGGAATTGAATAATTTATCTAGGTGAGATCATCAATTCCAGGAAGCTCTGCCTCTCCAAGTGAATAATCTATCCACATTGGATCATATCGTCCTATCAAGAGGTAATAGTGTACCTATGGGTAGGGGTGGGCATACGGGTCCAAACCCGCGGTTCCGACCCGGCCCGAACCGTATATTGGTCAAACGGGGCGGTTCCTAAAATTTGGAATTTAAACGGGGGGCCGGGGCGGTCGTGTGACACTAACGGGGCGGGGCGGGTCCTATTTTCAAAATAAATGGGGCCCCGAACCGACCCGTTTCTAGGAGTATGATTTTTTTTATCAATTTTGATTTTTTTCATATTATAA
>JANAVB010038020.1:2256681-2304181 GCA_029216955.1 Iris pallida | reverse complement strand
TATTTACTACATACGCGATTGACTTCTACCACTCCGTTTCGGGTGAGAACCTTTAGTGATTTAGGTAGAGGTTGGGATTCTATTTCATGTTACGATATAAAGAAGATGCTATAAATGAATGGGTGGCCCGGAAAAACAATACGGATGCTAGATATGCAGAAACTAGGATTGTACCTGAGACTACTTCCTCGAATATTTGCATCTTCAGCTCCCATCATAAATGCTTGCCCTTGTCCCTTTCTCTTCTTATTGTGATTTTGGGCTTGACCCGCCCTTTGTGCTTGTTGGAACTGATATGCCTGAGGGGCATATGGTGGCCTTTGCTGATTCCTATAAGTCATGACCGCCTGTGAGGTTGGTGCCTGAATCCTTGGTGAGGTTTATTCCCCTGAATCGGGGGTCGATACCCTTGATTGAATCCTCGTGTCGCTCCAATTGCAGGCAGCTGAGGGCACTGACTAATTGGATGATTTCCGCTCCACATCTCAAGCAGAGTCCCAACAATTTTCTACATACATCTTTTTGTGTCCTGGTTTCTGGCAGTAGTTGCAGACAATGAATCTGTCTGGGTTGCCATTCTGAGGACGCTTAGATGGTCCCTGCCAGTGATTCTTGTTGGAGGGTGCTCCTTCTTCAAAGGTTCTCTTAGGTTGCGATGACCGGAAAGGTTGCTCTTCCTTTAGTATCCTCTCTTGGTCTCGAGCAGCTTCTGTTGCCTCAGAAAAGGTTTGGCACCGATAAGATGCGACCCTACTTTTCAGTTGGGTCCCAAGCCCTTCTACGAACCTGGATATTTTAATTTCTTCATCCGCTATCATGTTAGGGGCAAATCGACTAAGCCTGGAAAATTATGCAGTGTACTCATCAACTGTGCGTCTCCTTTTTTAGATAGTTGAATTGTCGTTCTAATTCTATCCGTGCTGATTTAGGATAGAATCTTTCTTCAAATTTCTTCTTAAATTAGCCCATGACATATCCTTGTCAGAATCTTCTGGATACTCGGTACTTCACCAGTGTCCAGCAATGTCTTCCAGCTGGATCGGATTGCTGGTACCATATCCTCGGGTCGAACTTTCGCAGCCTTCATCAAACCTTCAATGGTTTTTATTGACCCGCTTCCATTGCGTTTTCTGTTCCCTTAAACTTTGGTGGCCTAAGATCCCTGAATTCCTTTAGAGCCCCATCCTTGGTATTGTTAGAATTCTGCATCTGTTCCAATATTGAGTGTTGGTTGCAGGCAGTATTGGCCTGCTGACTACTGGTTTCCAGTAGTTGCTGGAACAAACGGAACATATCAGCCACGGTTGGTGTGTTGATGCTTGAGGTGGTGGATTTTGGCTGATCATGGTTGTCCATATCCTGAAATTAAAAGACACAATCCTCAAGGATTATTTGACTCACAATATTTATTTATAACAATTGTATAGCAAGAACCATATATATTTCAGTATAATGAGAGTAATGCAAAATGTTGTTTCTACTCCAACTTTACATCTGTTTACATTCTTCTCACTTAGTCTACTCATGTCACTCAACTTTCCCAAAATGTGACATGATCTATTCTATCCCTACCTATCCCTACTCATATACATATGTACATTCTGTTTCTAAAATACCATACAGCAGACAAAAGAGAAGGACTCCTTCTTCACCATATATACATGGTTAGTTTTTTTATGCTATAGCCTCGATGAGGATCCTTTCCTCAGTGAGGATCTCGACCTCTGGGTGGAGTCTTTCAAAGTCGTCTAGTGTGCCCTCATAGCCATGTAGTCGATGTAGATGCGGCGGTTTAGATCTCGGACATACAAGCAGTAGGTTGTATTTTAAAATATACTTCAGCTGTCCTATATCCCTGATAATGGGACATGATTCCATAAAACACTTGGTAGACATGAACGTCGTACCAATCGGTGCGTTCCACATTATTCTTGCATAGCGTTGGTATAAGTACAGAGTGTAGTCGCTCCCATCCCATTCCAAACTCGGCATAAACAGGTCCATACCTACATTCATAATATCCTTAAGTAAGAATACTTACAAGGAATATAATAATATAGGAAAAGCATATTTTATTATTGGCAGCACAATATGCTCCTACATATACATTCATATATTACATTCCTACTACATACATTCATACATTACATTCCTTTACATAACTAGGGATCTAATACTTATTTACACTTCTTTATTTGCACATCATCCACATTCGGGGATCTAAATCCACATTGCCTTATGTTAAGGATTTTTGCCTCTGGGTACGTCTGCTTCCATTCTTCCAGAGTACCGTTGCGATCGGTTTCTGGACCTTCAGAGGGTTCTGCCTTGATCAGGACATAGTAATGCACCGTATTATAATATACTCTTCTTTCATCCACTATATATGTTACCACCGGATATTTCAGCTCGTAATGTACCCCATAGGCCTCTATCATCCCTTTTGGTGCCACTCGCCACATCTTCTTTACAAACGCATAATATTCGTCCAGGCTGTGGCTGTCATTACCTAGTCTTGCAAAAGGTGCGAATCGGGGCATGATCTACACCAAGAATTCCTTGGGTCAGTATCCCTTTACTAAGATTAAAATAATTGGTTAGATAAGAGAGAGGTAATCATTGCACAATGCTACTAACTATTGATACTTCCTTCTCAAGGATTCCTAGGTGTGATTTGGACTCGAGGTGCTCCTTATAGTTCTAGAACCTATGTCCTTCTGAACCTATGTTTTATCCTAGATTTTCCATTCTAGCTGACCTGCATGGGCCACCACTTAAAGACGTGTCACGTCCCGCTTCCCAGATTTGAACGGTGACGTCAAAACACATCCCCAGGCTACGCGCCAAAATCGCGATTGTCGTCCGTAAATCAGCAGAATGGAAAGTACAAGGAAATTTATATTACATTATATATGGTAATTCTAATACAGGAAACTTATCTAACAGTACATTGTCTTACAGGTTTATTACAAAAAGTAATTTACAAAAGTAACTACGACAGCACTAGTCATAAACTGAAAGTCTTCAGGTCACTATTCCTCGACGTACATGGCAACGCCTCGGCAGGATTGTCTTCTCTTCTCCTAGTGAACAAATACTAGGTCATTTAGAAACGACAAGCAAGTCCTCGGCCAAGAATGGTGAAAAACAAAAGAAATGTGAAATAAAATGAGACAAATAGTTCTGTCAAGTAGCCATATTTAATGAAGCATTTTATTAATGTGTGAGTGTCATGTTCCTCTTATCCAGATAGGCGTGATGGCAACATGCAATACAGTATTGGAGAACAACCCCTGAATATTCTTCTAAATGATTTCCATCAAAATCCCGTTAACCTGGGATCAGGCTGTGAATTCGGCGGCACGGTGCTTAGTATCCGGCCTGGAGCCTCCCTTGGCTTAACAATCATCTATTAATGTTACTGTCGTAATAGAAGTAATAATCTGGAGCCTCCCTTGGGCTTAGTTTGCCTCCTTGTGCAAACGAAAACAAGAGCCTCCCTTGGGCTTAGTTTGCCTCCCTTGAGCAAACGAAAATATGTAAGCTAAGCCTCACAAACTCCATTCGCATGGCCTTACGAATGAGTAGAAATTTACTGATCACTTTTTAATTTATTATGCTATGGACTATTTAGGAATATCCAGGTTGTTCTCCCCCGCCCAATGCTTCCTAGTTGTTTTCTAAGTATTTTCCTAAATGACTTTAGGTCTTAGGGAATATCCCGATTTTTCAGAAAGTCGAAAATTGACTCCCTCTTGAAATTTCCAAAAGTTTTGGCAGAGTCTCTTTGTTTTTAGAGACTCCGAAAATTTTGCAAGAGACAATATATGATAAAATAAATTCGGGTTCGCCGACCCCTTCGGTGGAGCAACTCTCAACACTGGAACCACGCAAGTATATATCGGGTTCGCCGACCCCTTCGGTGGAGCAACTCTCAACACCGAAAATCCAAAAATATATATAGTGTTGTTTGAAGTTTCTTACCTTGGCAAACAATTTATTTATATATTTGTGCCATCGCCCTTTTTTTCATACTATTTGAATCCGAGAATCACAATTTGCAAGTGCACTCTATAAATGCTATTCAAGTCTAAGAATCAAAATTTGTTAGTAAAATAACAATAATCATACCCAAGGCTATAAAAATCTACACAATTACCAAATTAGCAATTTTACTCAAGGTATTGGTTATTAAGGGTAACTAATGCTTTGATTCCCAATATGGGATGCTTACTCAACAATACTTATCCGCTAATCAAATTGATATTGCCAAGTACAATTTCATTTGCTAAAGAAATAGATATATATGTAACTTTGTGATAATTCCAAGAATTAGATTCCAAAGGATCCACTAAGAATGTACACAAATTCAAGATTGAAGGTATCACAGTCCATCCTTAGGAATATATAGTCTATAGCTACGCTTTGGAATTTGGTACTAAGTTCCCTAGTATCCATGTATCCATAATTACTCAAATTAACCACAAGCAAAGGAATTAACTTAAAATTTATATATTTATTTAATTTATTTGGAGTGATGCTCTTTGCTTACCAGAATATTAAAGGATTTAATAATTCATAAAAGAAAAAAATAAACTAGACAATTATCCTTAAGATGTATCCATAGGCGATGCAAACAATATTAAGATATAAGATTTATAGGTTCAAGTCAATACTATATGTACTTAAAAATACTTTTGAGATACGCAAGAATTATTTCTTAATACTTTACACGTTTTAACTCAAAGCAAATAATTGCAATTATTAATTATATACTCATATACCATACTATGTTGCCAATCTTAACCAAAACTTTCCACTTCATAATGAAGAATTTTTATACGAATTATACACGTACGTCAACATAGAATTAATTCGACGACTATGTACACTTATACATACATATACATACACTCCCATATATGTATTTAAAAAAAAGATTTCATATTTAAAGTAGCACTTTCATTAATAAGTTGAGGATTATACTTGAACCAATCATGCTAGTAGTCGAAACCACTCCTCAAAATCTCTAAATATTCGATTTAAGCAATTTAACATACACCTTATGTCCCTATAATTATTCCAAAACACCAATTCCATACTCATATGTCCTAGGTTCCATGTAAATTCCAAAAAAATCAGAATGCAATTGTCAAATTGAACATAAAGGAAACATTTGTAGGATGAAATTCGAAGTTGAGAGGAAAATGGGTGAGGACTTGCCTTAGGTTGGGAATTGACCTAGCTTTCTCCACAAATTCCTAATTTTAAACCCAACCACAATAAATGAAAACTTGTTAGCAACTCTGATCCTAGGTTAAAGTGAGAAGGAAAAGAGATTGGAGAAGAAAATGAAAAAAATTTACCTAGGGTTCTTGGAAATGGGAGTGAAGGAGGAAGAAGATGAAGATGAAGGGTGGGGGTGGCCGGAGTGGGGAGGCCTGCGGCAGAAGGCGGCGGCGGCAGGTGGCGGCGGGCGGCAGCGGCAGGTGGCGACGGGCGGCAGTAGGCCGGCGGGGTGGTGGGGTGGTTTGTGTGTGTTTGTTTTTCTTTTGCTTGTGTGTGTGTGTGTTAGTGGGGATTATTAATGGGGGGAGGAGTGGATGAGGTGTCCCCCCTCATAAATACAAGGGACACCTATCCCTTTCTCCATTCTAAGGGACAGATGGCTGCTCCCCCTTTTTTCTTTTTTTTGAAAACAAAAAAACAAAATAATAATAATAATAATAATAATAATAATATTAATAATAATAATAATAATAATAGAGTATGACAAAAACAAAACAATATCATGAGTAATTTTTTTTGTCATTTTTTATCGGTGTACACATGAATATGGATTTTTCTGTTTGAATCTTACCAATGTATGGGCCAACATGAATGCAGACCACTTATGTGATTGGGACGCCGGCTTTTGCTTCTGGATCAATGACACGTCCTTTGAACTAGACGGGGCACACCTTCTTTTAACGCCTTGAATTTCTCTCAGCTTCCTTATTATAGGTTCAGTATGCCAGCCTCCATGTCATCATAGTTGAGTATGTCTTGCAGGTCTATTGCCGACAGCTGGACTGAAACTCTATTTTTACCCTTTTTCGACAAAAATAAGTATACAATATCACTGCACATAAATTTAGTTTAGATTAAATTAATAAAGATAGATTCTCATTACATAATTGTGAAAAAGTCTAGGAAAAACAAAAGAAAAAAAGGGTTCAGAATACATACTTTGGAGAATTCTTTCTGGGAATTACGATGTCGATGTATTGTTTCTTCAGCTCTTCATCCGCATGTTTCCAAAGTAAGAGTTCATCGCATTCCCTTAGTATGACGCGGTTCTTCTTTAATTCAGCCATTTTGGCGTCTTCTCGGGATTTCGTAGCATCATTAACCTTCCGTTTTTTATTAGCCTCTCCAACTGTATTGCTTTTTATTAACCTCTTTTCCCCCGATCCTCCTCTTCTTCTGACTTCTCTTGGAGCAGCAGGTTCAGCAGCAGCTTGTAACTCCTCATTCTGAAGTACTTTAGCCATGGCTTCGATATCTTTAATTTTGCAATCCTTTTCATTGGCTTCAATCTTAAATGATTCAACTTTATTTTGAAGCTCCCTTTTCTCCTCAACGAGCCTTTCATTTGTTTCTCTGAGTTGTTTGGTTGTTCGTACTGAAATAAAACAAACAACAATGAAATGTATGATGTGAACCTAACACGGAGAATGACATTCTCCGTATAATATAATACGGAGAATAGAATTCTCCGTTTGGAATTACACGGAGAATAACCTTTCCAGTATCGACATGATAGGGAATAGCAATTATCCGTTCCAAATAACTCGGAGAATGACTATTCTCCGTGTTATAGAACACGGAGAATAGTCATTCTCCTGGAAGATTACAAATCAGAAATTTGAAATAGAAAAGATTTTACCTTGTGCATGTAGATCTGATTTAAGAACAGAATTCTGCTTTCTCAAATCCTCCAGTTCATGCACAGAGCCCTCCATCAGAACGTTGACTGCACGTTGTTGTGATTCTTGTGCCTCGAGCTCTTTCAGCTTTTCTTTGAGTTTCTCGTTCTCAAGGTTGGCTGCACGTAACTGCGCTCCTTGTGCCTCCATCTCTTTTAAATTTTCTTTGAGTTCTTCATTCTGCGCTTTAAGAACAGAATTCTGCTTTCTCAAATCCTCCAGTTCATGCACAGAGCCCTCCATCAGAACGTTGACTGTACGTTGTTGTGATTCTTGTGCCTCGAGCTCTTTCAACTTTTCTTTGAGTTCTTCATTCTGCGCAAGAATATCAGAATGATGTCTTCTCAAATCCTCCAGTTCATGCACAGAGCCCTCCATCACAACGTTGACTGCACGTTGTTGCTCTTCTTCTGCCTGGAGCACTTTCAGCTTTTCTTTGAGTATGGCATTCTCAAAGTTGGCTGCACGTAACTGCGCTCCTTGTGCCTCCATCTCTTTCAACTTTTCTTTCAGTTCTTCATTCTGCGCAAGAATATCAGAATGATGTCTTCTCAAATCCTCCAATTTTTTTTGCTGAGTCGTCCATCACAGCGCCCATTTCATGATACGGTGTTATCCGTTGTTCATCAAAATTATCCCCACCTGCTTCTTGGTGTTCTTCCTCTCCCTCTTTTTCAACTTCTTCTATAGGTGGCTCCTCTTCTTTGTGCCCTTCTTCTTCCCAACAGGTATAACCAGATCTTCCAATATCATCTTCGATCTCATTTTGTTGTGATATTCGGCCTTGAGGAAGTTTGAGATATCGTACCCATTCCATGTGAAAAATCTTGGGTAATCAGGAATTGGGGCGAACTTCCTTTCCATAAATTTACTATGTTCTGCAAACCAATAGAGGAAGTATATTGTGCAACCTTCCAATTTGTGGAAAGCCATTGAGTAATCCCCCTGTTTTGCTTCTACTCCTCTTTATGTTATCCATTACATATGCCAGGATTAACCTTGGCCAGCATCTACTGTCACGACCCGCACCCGCTTTTCGGATACGAAGTGTGTCCAAGCCCAGCCTATGCCGCAGTGTCGGCGGTAGTACGCTGTCTATACACGAATCATGGCAAACTAGAATCTCATGGTAAAACTATATCTCATCCACAGAAAATCAAGACACAATCAGAATCAATGAATATCCATGAACTAAGCAATAATGAATATAACCTGAATGTATCCAAGAATCAATGTCACGTCCGGTGGACACAAATCCACTACTAATAGACGAAAAAAAAGAGAACTACATGAAGTAACAAACTGGATAAAAACTGCTAATCTAGGCCACCTCAACTATAAGCACTGCGATCTGATGCTGGCTCAACCCTCTCGTCTGCTCCTGACTCAACTCGGCTAACCTGAAGAGATCATCAGGTCCTCAGAGGACTAGCAAGATACATAAAAATGAGCCTTTCTAACAGTTTATTATGCATGGAGAAAATACAGAAAACAAGTAAAACTGAGCAATGAATAAGGCACGAATCTATACAATGTCTACACATAAATGAACTATTGAACGAGGACTAGAGAACTCATGTCAAGATGTCAACAGATAACCGAAATGAATACTCAAACCCTCGTCCCTAGTGTGGACTCGCAGGTTTGAACTACTAACCCTCACCCCTAGTGTGGACTCGCAGGCTAGCATCACCCTCGCCCTAATGTGGACTCGCAGGTGTAAACCATATACTACTAACCCTCATCCCTAGTATGGACTCGCAGGTTAGCATCACCCTTGTCCCTAGTGTGGACTCGCAGGTGTAAACCATATACTACTAACCCTCGTCCCTAATATGGACTCACAGGTTAGCATCACCCTCGCCCCTAGTGTGGGCTCACAGGTGTGGACCAATAACTACTAACCCTCGTCCCAAATGTGGACTCGTAGGTTAGCTTAAGATACAGATAACTACTAACCCTTATCCCTACTGTGGACTCGCAGGTTAGCTTCTAGATTTCAAGACACGAAGGAAAAAGCAGTTCAGTTTACGACTCACGACACGACTCGATCAAGGCTCAATGAATACATCCAATAAGATACAAAGCTAACTGTGAACACGGTCTATATAGCAATGACAACAAGTATATACACAGGATATGAAAGATACATGGCAACAATATGAGAAAAACTGGATAATAATAAAAGACAGTGCATGTAAATAAAGTTGTGTAGAAAGGCAAGGTATACATACCTTAGGTCCTGAGCTGTTGTACAGAACAAATCCGAATCGATGTCCAAGTAACTTGTTTAGTTGGTTCAATGTGATCAAAACACAATTGAGGTACAATTAGACTTATCTATTTAGATGGTTAAGCTTCTAGGCCAATTCCTACATCGACTTGGGTTTATCTTAACTAGGGTCTACAGGTTTCTTATCCTAGCTTGTTTAGTTTGACACTTCCCTTTAACTCCATTGTGGTAATCTTAGTATACTCCTTTCATATATTACCTTTGACTGGGACAATCATACCAATTCGATATTCTTGTATACACTGGTGTGATTACTCTATTCTATCTACAGTGTATATACCTGTTGTTACTAACTCTTTCCCCTTTCCCTCCAATGATACATTAGGCCCCTTGACCCCTATACATGTAAGTCCGTATGCTACTTACTAGTAATCCCTGTTCTGGAACCACATATCCAACTCTAGGTTACTTGGGTTGTGTCCTGTACCAGTTTGGTATAGGGATCGAATTATACAAGGTCCTAATGGTTTGGTATTTCTAACTACTACCTCTGGTCATGCAGTCTAAACAAAGATAAATGTGAATCCTCAACAGTAGAGGCAAAATAGTGCTTAGCTGTGCCCCTTTGATATGTCTGCTATGCTAGCCTTCCTGGGGAAAAATAGTTATAATGAGTAACACTTCTAACTGAAAAATAAGGGTATCTCAGCATTGACACAGGACAATGGTGTATACATTGCCAAGTTTGGCCTATACACTAAATGGTAGGATTCTATGATCAGTATCAATGGTAATTTTGAATAATGGCACTAAGAACAGTCTTGCCTTTGCCTATTGGTCTGATCCACTTGTCCTACTAGATACCTGGCATTAACTCTTGCATAAGAGGGATGCCACTGTGTGTTGATACCAGATGAATTCCCAGGCTAGTACTAATATGGTACATTCAAGGGTTCTTAAGGAAAGGGACAGCCTTTAATGTAGGTGCACTTGTACATTTATCTGGTCTGAAGTTCCTTGTACAGAATAGGGCTGAATGTTTATATGGGACAGGTGCCATAGGACTGCACAATCTCCCTTATGTGCTCGAGAGCTCCTGATAGTCTGGTGCATCGCTGCTATATGTCCTACAGGATTTAGTCTACCCAGGCCAACCTATCATCTACTGCTATGCCTCTGTCATCTGTAGGTTCTGATACCCACACCAGTGTTCTCTACCATACCATAGGTTTTTGGTACAATCTACTTATTCAGGATGTGCAGGACAAACAAGAATAGGAAATGGGCTGATGCGAATGCTCCAGGACAATGTATGAGTGGCAATGTAAGTCTGATCATTAAACCATGTGGACTGATATGTCCAGACATAGTGTAACTTAATATCATTTATCAAATTCGATTCCAAACATAAACTCCCATGCATTTTGGTATGGATTCCCAGTTTTCCCTATGAAGCTGATGCAATAAGATACCATATTACCCTTGATCCCCTGTTATCAGGATATTGCCCTTGCAATACCTGTACACTTGTGTCTTACATGCCAACTAGAACCTGCCCACGTGCCCCAAGTCTAGGTGCTTGCCTAAGTGAAACCTCAACAGTCCTTAATATCCTCAGAATATATACTCTTGCAACAGGAACACTATTCCTAGTACCTAGGCTATACTAGGAGGCCCTCCTTGTTTACTGGTACATCTTAGATGTATCAGTCCTTTGGTTCTGGAGAGTGAAGTCTTCTCATTAATTATATGTAGCCATAACTTTAATTCCTTTGAGGTTCATCCTGGTGCATCCCTGACTTCACTGGGTCATCCATTACTACTATGGACTCCTTACATCATTACCTACCCCATACTGCTAACAAGGCCTAAATAGGGGTATCAGAAATATTAATATCACTATGATACAAATGTCTTGGTTGATACTCAATGTGCATACAACCATATGCATAGAGTAGGGTGAACCTTTATTGTTTCAGGACCTAAAACAAAGTCAGATGGCTGTAACACTTGGCACATCACATGTGGGCTGAACAAGAATTCAAATGGGTTCATGTATACAATGGGTTTGTATATATAAGGATGAATATCATGGCAATACTGGTACCCTGCCACTCCAGGACTGAACATCACCTTATAGGACAGCCTCTCTATTGAGCTGTATCTCCCTACTCACCTATACTCTGTTTCATAGTACCACCAGATGTAATATCTGAGATATCCCTCTGAATACACAGATGACACCCCAAGGACAAGAAGGAACGGTTGATCTTCAGTTAACCAAATACAATGGGTGGCTAAGTCGTATTGCAAGCAGTAGCAGAACTATATGCCAAGGGAATTACCAGGTCAAAGAAAACCCATTAGACATTAGGATTACTCCTATCTTAGTATCCATTAGTCCTCCTTGGCATTAACACAGTCACCTACTCCAATAAGGGGTAAACCGAACCTATACCGAGATTTAAAAGTGAAGATTGATACTCTGTGGAAAATGTTTACCTGTTTGAAGAACTCGAAACTTTTCCTTCCACGAAGTATCCGAGATTAGTTCGACCAGGAGGATGCAATGTTTCTAGGGTTTCTACTTGTTTGATAACTCCACCTATATATAGTTGGAACTTCGGTCATATAGGATAGAGAGGATCCTGATTTGAATTGATTAGTTGAGATCCATCTCTGGCAACTAGGATTTGATTAATGTGAGCAAACCGAATTTGAATTGATCTAATCCCAATAGCCGAGTTCTCCACATCTAGGGAAAGTTTGAATTTAAAAAATATTTGCACAATAGACCCTGCCAATACTTTTATTATAAATTGAACCTTCTATTAGTATTTAACTAGAACCAATTTAGAACATAACAAATAATTGTGACAACTAATACTAAATTAAATAAATAACGAAAAAAAATTGTGAGGATAAAAAATTGATCAAGGGGTTGACAACTCTACACCCCTTAAACAAATTTTGTCCTCGAAATTTTAGGAGCTATGATCTACTAGAAGGAATAGTCTTAGAACAAACTGCCATAAAGAAATTCAATTCCTCTTACATAATTCAAAGTTTAAATATAGGTCAATCTACACTACTGTCAGTATCTACTGGAAATTTTTGCCATTTGTTCCTTGGGTTGTAGTTGCACCCTCCGTGATCATACCCTAGGCTCGCCCTCCTTCTGCGGTTGGTCGTGGTGGGGCACTTGCATTCCTCTTCGGACAATTTCGAGCTATGTGTTGGTTGGAACCACAAGTCCAACACAACCCTAAACATTTGTGGCACGAAGATTTCAAGCAGGATGCAAGTCAAGGATTCAATAGAAATTAAGGACAGAGATCAATACTGTTTTCAAGACACGTGGATGAGATCCTAAGTTTCTAATCCTATGTGCAGGCTCACGACGGCACAGTGACGTAACCGAAGTGACTAACGTAGACCTGCATGGGCCACCAAAAAAACTTGTCACGACCTGCACCCGCTTTTCGGATAAGAAGCGTGTCCAAGCCCAGCCTACGCCGCAGTATCGGCGGTAGTAGTACACTGTCTATACACGAATCATGGCAAACTAGAATCTCATGGTAAAACTATATCATCCACAGAAAATCAAGACACAATCAGAATCAATGAATATCTATGAACTAAGCAATAATGAATATAAACTGAATGTATCCAAGAATCAATGTCACGTCCGGTGGACACAAATCCACTACCAATAGACGGAAAAAAAGAGAACTACATGAAGAACTAACTGGATAAAACGGCTAATCTAGACCACCTCAACTGCAAGCACTGCGATCTGATGCTGGCTCAACCCTCTCATCTGCTCCTGACTCAACTCGTCTAACCTGAAGAGATCATCAGGTCCTCAGAGGACTAGCAAGATACATAAAAACGAGCCTTTCTAACAGTTTATTATGTATGGAAAAAATACAGAATAAACAAGTAAAACTAAGCAATGAATAAAGCACGAATCTATACACTGTCTACATATAAATGAACTGCTGAACGAGGACTAGAGAACTCATGTCAAGATGTCAACGAGAAGAGAAGAAACGAAACAAATACTCAAACCCTCATCCCTAGTATGGAATCGCAGGTTTGAACTACTAACCCTTGCCCCTAGTGTAGACTCGCAGGCTAGCATCACCCTCGTCCCTAGTGTGGACTCGCAGGTGTAAACCATATACTACTAACCCTCGTCCCTAGTATGGACTAGCAGGTTAGCATCACCCTCGTCCCTAGTGTGGACTCGCAGGTGTAAACCATATACTACCCTCGTCCCTAATGTGGACTCGCAGGTTAGCATCACCCTCGCCCTAGTGTGGACTCGCAGGTGTAAACCATATACTACTAACCCTCGTCCCTAGTGTGGACTCACAGGTTAGCATCACCCTCGTCCCTAGTGTGGACTCGCAGTGTAAACCATATACTACTAATCCTCGTCCCTAATGTGGACTCACAGGTTAGCAGTACCCTCGCCCTAGTGTGAGCTTGCAGTATGGACCAATAACTACTAACCCTCGTCCCTATTATGGACTCGCAGGTTAGCTTAAGATACGGATAACTACTAACCCTCGTCCCTAGTGTGGACTCGCAGGTTAGCTTCAAGGTTTCAAAACACGAAGGAAAAAGCAGTTCGGTTCATGACTCACGACACGACTCGATCAAGGCTCAATGAATACATCTAATAAGATACAAAGCTAACTGTGAACATGGTCTATATAGCAATGACAACAAGTATATAAATAGGATATGAAAGATACATGGCAACAATATGAGAAAAACTGGATAATAATAAAAGGCAGTGCATATAAAAAAGCTGTGTAGAAAGGAAAGGTATTTGCCTTAGGTCCTGAGATGTTGCACAGAACAAATCCGAATCGATGTCCAAGTAACTGTTTAGTTGGTTCAATGTGATCAAAACACAATTTGAGGTACAATTAGACTTATCTATTTAGATGGTTAAGCTTCTAGGCCAATTCCTACATCGACTTGGGTTTATCTTAACTAGGGTCTACAGGTTCCTTATCCTACCTTGTTTAGTTTAATACTTCCTTTAACTCTATTGTGGTAATCTCAGTATACTCCTTTCATATATTACCTTAGACTGGGACAATCATACCAATTCGATATTCTTGTATACACTGGTGTGATTACTCTATTCTATCTACAGTGTATATACCTGTTGTTACTAACTCTTTCCCCTTCCCCCCCCAATGATACATTAGGCCCCTTGACCCCTATACATGTAAGTCCGTATGCTACTTACTAGTAATCTCTGTTCTGGAACCACATATCCAACTCTAGGTTACTAGGGTTGTGTCATATACCAGTTTGGTATAGGGATCAAATTATACAAGGTCCTAGTGGTTTGGTATTTCTAACTACTACCTCTGGTCATGCAGTCTAAATAAAGATAAATGTGAATCCTCAACAGTAGAGGCAAAACAGTGCTTAGTTGTGCCCCTTTGATATGTCTGCTATGCTAGCCTTCCTAGGGAAAAATAGTTACAATGAGTAACACTTCTAACTAAAAATAAGGGCATCTCAGCATTGACACAGGACAATGGTGTATACATTACCAAGTTTGGCCTATGCACTAAATGGTGATTCAGTAATCAATATCAATGGTATTTTGAATAATGGCACTAAGAACAGTCTTGTCTGTGCCTATTGGTCTGATCCACTTGTCCTACTCAGATACCTAGCATTAACTCCTGCATAAGAGGGGTGCCACTATGTGTTGATTCAGATGAATTCCCAGGCTAGTACTAATATGGTATATTCAAGGGTTCTTAAGAAAAGGGACAGCCTTTAATGTAGGTGCACTTGTACATTTATCTGGTCTGAAGTTCCTTGTACAGAACAGGGCTGAATGTTTATATGGGACAGGTGCCATAGGACTGCACACAAGCTCCCTTATGTGCTCGAGAGCTCTAATAGTCTGGTACACCGCTGCTACATGTCCTGTAGGATTTAGTCTACCCAGGCCAACCTATCATCTACTGCTATGCCTCTGTTATCTGTAGGTTCTAATACCCACACCAGTATTCTCTACCATACCATAGGTTTTTGGTACAACCTACTTGTTCAGGATGTGCAGGACAAACAAGAATAGGAAATAGGCTGATACAAATGCTCCAGGACAATGTATGAGTGGCAATATAAGTTTGATCATTAAACCAAGTGGACTGATATATCTGGACATAGTGTAACTTAATATCATTTATCGAATTCGATTCCAAACATAAACTCCCATGCATTTTGGTATGGATTCCCAGTTTTCCCTATGAAGCTGATGCAATAAGATACTGTAACACCCAATTTTTCAAATGAGAGTAATTTTGAAATTTTGTAATTATAATATTTATTTATTGATATTTATTTCATATTATAAATTTAGGTGATTTTTTAATCATTTAAAACTATTTTAAAACATGACTTATGATTTTGGTGTTTGATAGTGTAACCTTGGAGACTGGTTGACCTAGAGCCTAGCCTTGTAATTAGGGTATTTTTTATCATTTTAGTTTGGTGGTAATTTTGTCATTTTTGGGGTTATTTGAATTTATTAGAACTTATTTGAATTTATGGAATTTTTAGGATTTATTTTGGAATTGTTTGAATGAAGGTTGACTGAGTTGACTTTGACTAGCAATGACCATGGTAGACTAACCTAGGAGCTAACCCTAGTTGAGTTTGGACTTGGTTAGGTCATGCCACCCTAGTTAGACTAGAGTTGACCCATGGTTTGGTTATTTGACTCAAGTTAGATTATTAAGTCATAAGCCATGACTTATGGTTGAACCCATTATTAATAACTTAGCAATAGAAGCCCAAAGCCCATTAGCTAATGCCAAACCCTAACCCCAACATTATTTGGCCAGCCACCACACCCACATTGGGAACCCCCCTATAAATATTCTCCTCCATTTAGGGCTAGCCTTTTAGGAAAGAACAAGTTTAGAAAGAGGTATTTTCCCAACTTTATAAATCCCTAGAAAATCCATTTTAACTCCTTTTTAATCCAAACAAATTGCAATAGGTTCTAATTGATATTTTCTTGCTGTTGGAACTTGTCAATCTCAGTTTCCTATCAATTTGAGGGAGTTTGGTGGCTTTTGGGAATCCTCATTCAAGGAGTTTTTGTGTTGGAGAACACCATAGGTAAATTCCTATTCCACCCATTAAAATTTAGTTTAATTGCATAAATGCCTAGCCCTAAGTGTCTTGGTCCTGTAGGAATAGGATTTGTAGATTTTTGTGTCCTGTACGTGTCCGTATCGACACGTATCAGTGATGGCTATAGGTGTTCAACGAAATGCCCCAATGGCATTTCGATTCATTTTTGTAGAAGTTTTTGAATAGAAATGTCGTTTTGGAGTGGCTTGCATGTTTCTAGTGTACTGGGCTGAATCTAGGTCGTGTATGTCGCTATGACACTCGTGCACACGTGATGGGATACGTGCGCGCGGCCTAGGCGCATCCCCTGCTACTCGGGGCTTCTGTAGGGCACGACACGGGATGATCCGACACGAAACTTGGTGGACACGAGGGGGCATGTACTGACATCATGCCCCCAAAGTTTCATTGGGTCTCGTGTAGGGGTTAGGGAGTTATCGATCGTGCATCGATATTGTACTGTTCTGTGCACAGCTGATTTAAGCCACTGATACGGCTTAATATATCGGACACGCGACACCCTGGACACATTGCAGGCTTTTGGACACGTGCACCTAGACCTAACCTAGGTGTGGACACGACCACGAGTCCTAGTTTGTATCGTGTCGTGTCCACGAGTAAGGTGAACACGTGCACGACACTGTGTTCTGATTTTGTGTCTGTGTGTGCACTGTTTGGGTTTTAAATTATGTGGACACGTCGTGTCATTGTAGTGGACACGAGACACACTCTGGGACACGAACACATGCTGGGTTTGCATTACCAACCTTTTGATTTATATTTTAGAATAATTTTTAACCATTAATTCCATTTCTCCAATTTTCTATTACAGGTTTTATTTACTTTTTTTTCAGTTTTTGACTTGGTTTTTAGCATCCATTTTAGCTTAATTATTACTGTTAATTACATGGTATAAAAACTCTAATATTCTCCTACTTCTGTTCTAACTGTATGCTAATTTTGGAGAGGTGTGGTTGAGTTTTGATTCGAAACTGGAATGATATTATTGGATTATTTTTCGAAAAGTCTGATACAAGTTCCCATTCCCTGTTTTTCAGTTTTGAATATGGTTTTTGACCCTCTTTTTGATTAACTTAAATGTTGTTAATTACCTGTTTAAATTCCTAACTTTGTTCTCCTATTAGTCATCTATCTGTGTGTAAGTTTTGGGATGATTTTGTTGAGTTTATTTCGAAAATGGGAGTGATATGGTTGGACTGTTTGTATAGCCAGTGATATGGCCTGTGTATACACTATAATAAACTGATTTCCTGAGTTTGTTATGGCCACTGAAATGGGGTTCCTTCCCAGTTTCTGAAACTGTAACACACTTCACTAAACTTAAGTTCCCCTCTCTCACTCACAGCTCACTCACATTCTTGATACACACACACATTTGATTCTAGGTTTCCACACATACCACACACCATTACACACACACACAGTTTTAATTCCCTCACACTCTTGCCTGTCACTCACACCCTCATACTCTCACACTGTCCACTCACTCACTCACTCTATATTTCTATCTTCCTAAATATAGGTATATGTATAATGTAATGTATACATATATAATATGTGTATCTACATAAATAATATATGTATGTGTAGTATATATGTATCTAATATAGATATTTGCAATGGATGTATAGATTATATAAAGTATAAATATATAATATATATATATATATATATATATGTCTCATATATATAACTTGTGTGTGTACTAATATATATATATATATATATATATATATATATATATATATATATATATATATATATATATGTGTGTGTGTGGTGTGTGTTGGTGTTATGTTTTAGATTATATAAATATATCAATAAGGGTATTGTTTTAGATATAGATTTTGACTTGTGTATGTGTTAGGGTTGGCCTATAGGCATGATATAGCCTATGGCATATATGTGAGTATGTTTGACTAGTGAGCCTAGATTGGGCTTGTACAGCTTTGTTAGACCTAGAATGACTTGCTAGACTAGTGTAGACTTGTTTGACCTAGTTTGACCATAGTTGACCTAGTTTGACTTCTAGGGTTGACCAGAGTTGACCAAGAGTTGACTTTGGCCTAGATTGACCTAGATTTATGTAGAATGCATTGTAGTACTTCATTTTACTATTCTGGACTTGTTGTGACTTGTGCTGTTCTAAATAGGAGCCAGACACCACTCCTCGGACAGTACATTTCAGTTGGACACTCAGATACCAGGCGAGTACATTCTCTGATCATTTTATATCCTGTTTAGAATTATTTTCCTGCATTAAATTATTTTACTTGATACTGTCACATTGGTCACACGGATTAGTACTATATGGATCCCTTCTTGAGATGTTATCCCTTCAGGGAGCATCGGGTACTCCATGTTCTGTGCGTTTTACTTACATGGCATATCACTATGCTTCGTTGGTTCTTTGATCACTTATGGCATATACTCTTATGATCACAGAGTCTTCTTTGAATCCTTATCCCAATTATTGGGTTTCCCAGAATCCCTATTTATGGGACTACTATGTAGCACCCTTCGGGGGCCATTACATAGAATTATAACATAACCTGGTTGGATCCTTGTGTATTGATTGGGGGTACGGAGGAGTAGAAGTAGACATGTGAATAATAACCAAGTAGTGTAATTCCCAGATCACTCCATAGTATAATTCACAGATCTCCTATGCCATTTATATGTCTATATTGTACTCTGACTCACTAGCCACTGTTAGTCTCTATTTATAGTAGAAATTTTATTACAGCTCTTCTCTGTTTACATACTGCATTTCTTTCAGTATCTATATCTTACTTTACTGCATGATTATATTTTCTAACCTGCTATGAACTGTTGAGATGTATTATGCTCGCTCCTGTCCTGACTGGACCTGTTGAAAATATTACAGAGGACGAGGAGGGGCCTGTGTGGATACCTTCTATGGGACAGCTCTAGCTGACGACTCTACCCTACTGCCTAGACTAGCTTAGTTAGGCTTTATCTTACTTATGTTGTCTTGAGACTAGTAGATAGACTTTATTTCTGTCCTTGAGATCTGGGTTATATATTCTTTCATATTCAGTATCTGAGACCTTGTACTCTGGATATGCTGAGATGTTATCTTATTCTATTTGATCATATGTATTTTTCCTTGAGTTCTATATCATATCGTGCTTCTTCTTTTCTAGTTGCGATTGAGTTTATTTTCTGCTATATCACCCCCATTCGGGGAGTATAAATGCTTAGCTTTATATTGTTAGATGTTGTGACCTAGGACAGCGTTCTACCGTCGACACTGCGGCGTAGGCTGGGCGTTGTTACGTTCTCGTACCCTCACAGTGGGTGCGGGTCGTGACAGATACCATATTACCCTTGATATCCCCTGTTATCAGGATATTACCCTTGCAATACCTGTACACCTGTGTTTTACAGGTCAACTAGAACCTGCCCACGTGCCCCAAGTCAAGGTGCTTGCCTAAGTGAAACCTCAGCAGTCTCCTTAATATCCTCAGAATACTCTTACAACAGGAACACTATTCCTAGTACCTAGGTTATACTAGGAGGCCCTCCTTGTTTACTGGTACATCTTAGATGTATCAGTCCTTTGGTTCTGGAGAGTGAAGTATTATCATTAATTATATGTAGCCATAACTTTAATTCCTTTGAGGTTCATCCTAGTGCATTCCTGGCTTCACTGGGTCATCCATTACTACTATGGACTCCCTTACATCATTACCTATCCATACTGCTAACAAGGCCTAAATAGGGGTATCAGAAATATTAATATCACTATAATACAAATGGCTTGGTTGATACTCAATGTGCATACAACCATTACATAGAGTAGGGCTGAACCTTTATTGTTTCAGGACCTAAAACAAAGTCAGATGGCTGTAACACTTGGCACATCACATGTGGGCTGATGCACAAGAATTCAAATGGGTTCATGTATACAATGGGTTTGTATATACAAGGATGAATATCATGGCAATACTGGTACCCTGCCACTCCAGGACTGAACATCACCCTATAGGACCCTCTCTATTGAGCTGTATCTCCCTACTCACCTATACTCTATTTCAGTACCACCAGATGTAATATCTGAGATATCCCTCTGAATACACAGATGATACCCCAAGGACAAGAAGGAACGGTTGATCTTCAGTTAACCAAATATAATGGGTGGCTAAGTCGTATTGCAAGCAGTAGCAGGAACTATATGTGCCAAGGGAATTACCAGGTCAAAGAAAACCCATTAGACATTAGGATTACTCCTATCTTAGTATCCATTAGTCCTCCTTGGCATTAACACAGTCACCTACTCCAATAATGAGGGTAAACCGAACCTATACCGAGATTTAAAAGTGAAGATTGATACTCTGTGGAAAATGTTTACCTTTGAAGAACTCGAAACTTTCCCTTCCAGAAAGTATTTGAGATTAGTTCGACCAGGAGGATGCAATGTTTCTAGGGTTTACACTTTGATCTAACTCCACCTATATATAGTTGGAACTTCGGTCATATAGGATAGAGAGGATCCTGATTTGAATTGATTAGTAGAGATCCATCTCTGGCAACTAGGATTTGATTAATGTGAGCTAACCGAAATTTGAATCGATCTAATCCCAATAGCCGAGTTCTCCACATTCCAGGGAAAGTTTGAATTTAAAGAAATATTTGCACAATAGACCCTGCCAATACTTTTATTACAAATTGAACCTTCTAGTATTTTAACTAGAACCAATTTAGAACATAATAAATGTATGTGACAACTAATACTAAATTAAATAAAAAATAAAAAATTTGTGAGGATAAAAATTGATCAAGGGGTTGACATATACTGTTGATGACGTCCACACTGTCTACCAAGGCCAAGAATCTGTACGACAAATTTGAACCGCCAGACTTTGTGAAGAATACTGTTTGGCACAAGTGAAAGATTATTAGCTTGGCCAAATCATCTGGATTAACAGCGTTATCTCCGCCACGAAGCCGTCGTAACAATTCAAAGAACTTGTCTCTCACTTCCTTATTCGTGACTTCTGAGTGTTTGCCCTTAGTATTAGCCAGCAATCTTGTGAAATGATCTCTGCACAGGCTCAATGATGCTGGTGGTGTGGGCTGCTGTTGTTTTTCCTTTATCAATCTTCTGTAAGAAACATCATCAACGCTTTCTTCATTCAGCGGTAGACCGAATATGACTGCCATATCCTTGACGCTTGGCACGATTTTAACAGTGGTGCTCAATTCAAAGCACCCGACGCCATCTTCTTCTTCTGTGTAACTTGCAATTAAATTCTCAAGCCCTTCCGTTACCTTGGCCATTTCGGAGACGTGGACTTTGTTTTGGTAGAAAATCTCGACAAAATTCCAGAAATCGGTATTCTTCAAGGAACCAATAACTGGCTCAGGTAAACGGCCAGCATCTCGATTGACCTCCTCCATAAGATTTAGCATTAGCTTGAAGGTAGAACGGAAAATTCTTGAATCCTTATTCCTGACAGATTTTCTTTCTGCAAAACAAAAAAAAAAACCAAAAATTAGGTCGGAGAATGGCCATTCTTATGGGTTTTAACACTGGGAACGGCATTCTCCGTTTCTAGTTAGACGGAGAATGACATTATCCGTTCCAAATTAAACGGCGAATAGAATTTAACATTCAAATGCGTTTTATGACGGAGAATGTCATTTTCCTTGAAATATATACAGAATTTGCGAACATAAAATCAAAGTTATACCTTCTGTTTGCACTTCTTCTTGCACTTCTTTTGTTTAGCAACTTTTTTCTTTTTCTTTTTTGCAACTTTCTTAGAATAGGGTTTCCGTTGTTCTCCGTCTGTCGCTTTTGGATTTTCTGTAACTGGTGCATCTTCTCTATTTGGTAATGCTGCCGGTGATGATTCTGCCGCTGATGCCGACATGGTGTGAATATTGCGAATGGGGAGGAAGGTTTGAAGATTTTGGAGGAGAATGATCTAGGTTTGAGTACAGAGTGGAGTATGGAAGAAGAGGAGGCTCCGAAAAGGTTTTCTTTTTCCCTTTTCTTTTTTTAATAAAAGGGTTCGGGGGTGTTTTGAATTAATTAGAAGGGCAAAAATGTCATTCGATGGAAGGGCAAAATACTCCTTTCTGCTTAATTAAAAAGAATTGAAGCCGTTTGGCAAAAATGTCATTACAACTCAACAAAACAAATGAACATAATACATTAGGGCTTTCCATACATTAAATATAAAAGAAGAAGAAAAAAAATCATCGTCTTCCATATTCAACCAGATTGGACTTCTTTTTTAGCTCTTCATTGTGCTCTGAAGTTGTAATCCATTCAGCAACTATGCGTCTTTCCTTTTCCGCATCAAACTGCATATAACAAACAAACATCAAAAATATTGCTCTAAAAAGTTGAAGTTTTTGACGACATATTTTCATACTTACATCGATAGAACGGTAGTCCAAGCTACATCGGTCTTTCATGAATGCAATTAAAAAAATTCCACAATCAACTAAATTGCCTTGGCGGGGAACATAAGAAGGACGTTTTATTGCAAAAGTAGAAAAGCTGAACCTAGCATCTCTCAGCTTCAAAATCTCTTCTTCGAGAAAGATATCCAAATTTGAAAGCTACAATTACCAGAAAACAATATGTATTGGTATAATGCGTATTCTTGTACCCAATTCATAAAAATTGATAAATATGAGCTTACTATTTCTTTTATAACTGTTCTGCTTTGAATCGGATCATCTTTAGATGCAAGTGAGTCCTAAATTTCAACAGTCCTGTTTTTAAACACAACTCTTGCAAGAGTATAGTGTTCGCCCAAATGAATGGGTATGTATATCTGAATCAGGATAATTAGGTAAAACAAATTAGTAAATTTTCAGAAAATTAGGATTAATAATTAAACATAAATACATTAATACCTCTTTACAAGTGCTTAAAGATCCCATGTAATCCTCAAAGTATTTAAACTTCTTCCATACTTCATGAGCCTTTTTGACGGATTGAGGTAACGTTGCTTTCTACATACACATCAATTAATACATTACGAAGGACAAACAAACGATAAAATTGTTAATGCATATGCATTGAAGAATAAAATGCTCACTCACCGACATCCTTATTGGTAAAAACCATACATTAGCTTTATTGGAGGTTCTTTTTCGTTCCTCCGCGGTGAGAAGAGCAGAGACAATACTTACAATCTGAATAAAATATTAAAAATGTCAGCGATGGAATCGAAGTAAACATAGATGGCATCTAAGAAGAAATATACTATCTATACATACCCCATTGGTAATTCTCGTTAAAGGAGCTAAGGTCTTCATCTCCCACCGAGACACATAGGTTTTGTTGCAAGATGATATTATTTCTCTAAGAAAAGAAACGAATAAATTAGGAGAAAAAAACTGTTAGAATTAAATCAAAACTCATATTACTTACTCGTCAGGTCTATCATCTGCAAAAATATAGTCGTAATATCTCGAAGAAATACTAGTACAATTGCTAGGCTTCAAGGTTGAACCCCTTATTAAATTTTTGGATGGTGTGACGGCTGTAAATTTTGACGCATTCTTTTAGAAGGACTGCTAAAGTCAGTTTCTTCTTCTTCTATAGCGTCCAATGCGAGATATCGGTCCAATGCTTTACTACGAGACTGCAGCTCCACGTCCTCCTCTTCGGAAGAAGATTCAATGGAAACCACCTTCACATTATTAAATGCTCTAGATGAAGATGCCTCCTTCAAAGCTTGAGATTCTTCAATCTTATCCAAACGTCGAGATAAATTCATTTGTTCAATTTTTATCTTTGCAACATCAGCTGAAATCGTCGACAGATGTTGTTCAATCTTGCGCAACATACGCGGAATAGAGATTTCATTTGGAGCTGGCAACCAATCTTCTACGTCTTCTACATTTTCCACCACACGAGTAGACATCTTGAGAACAAAAAACTATTATTTCAGAAAACTATTCTATGTATTTTAGAATGAATAATAGTACTTGAAACAAGAAAACTATTGTATATATAGCAAGAGAGAATTACAAAAAGTGAAGAAGATGGAAAGACAAATAAATTTCGAGAGCAAACAATCTACTAGCCGTTTGATTGAGGAGGGCTCGAGGAAGATTCTACTAGCCGTTTGAAAAATACAAAAGGTTATCATGATCAACTTCAATTAAGGAACTCTATAAGAGGTTTAATTCTGCTTGATTGAGGAACTCGACGAAGTCCGCCGTGAACCGGAACTTCTTCTTCTTTCCTTCTTCATCTCCGTTTCTCCTTCCACCACCACCACCATGGCCTGTAGCTTTATAACAAAAATATTAAATGTTAGATGAAAAAAAAAAACTAATTACGGAAAGATTACTAAATCAAAATCAAACAGAACACATATTCATAGAAAACATGAGATTAAAGATGAAAGTGTTATAGAAGCAACGCCACAATTTTACAACAACTAAGCAGACTCTGCTAAGCAATAACTAAATTAGGGATTGTGTCCTCCTTGGATTTAATTTACATAAAGAAGAGATTTGAGAGAATGAGCTTTTGTCGGCTTCCTAAATGTACCATTCTCCGTCCTAAATGTACCATTCTCCATCCTAAATGTACCATTCTCCGTCCTAAATGTACCATTCTCCGTCCTAAATGTACCATTCATCATCGGTGTCCTCATCTAGATGCCAGCTGTCACAACCTGCACCCGCTTTTCGGACGCGAGTCCGTGAGCAAGCCTAGCTACGTATCGAGCGGACTCCAGCCCGACTCGAATACGTAAACGCTGTCAAGGCTATGGTATACTGCCAAATCATGGCAAACAAATCTATATCTCAATCCAGAATAAGAATATGAAACATGAATGAACACTATGGTCGTGGTCTGCAGCCCACTAGCATAAATGCCCGATAAGACTCTAAAGGAATTAATAAGGGTCTAAAACTGAATCAAGAAACATGATAACTCATGATAAGGTATGAAAGCACGAGCGGATAATAAGCACAATAACGGTACCTGAATCCCGCAAGAACCGCAAATCCTCCGCCATCCAGAACTACTAGCTAACTCCATACAATCACTAAACCTGAGGAGATCATGGTCCTCAGAGGACATAGCAAGATACATAATATACATGTCTATCTAACAATTTTATCATGCGCAAGAAAATAAACAAGAAGAAATAGGAACACAACAATGACTACGAACAACACAGAATACGAACACAGATACGAACACGAACACGAATACGAACACGAATACGAACACACGAACACTAGAACAACTACGTATAAATGAACTGTCGGATGAACGATAATCACGAGATCAATGGAAGAAACCAAACCCTCATCCCGAGTGTGGACTCACAGGTTTGAACTAAACACTAACCCTCGTCCCGAGTGTGGACTCTCTGGTTAGTACTAACCCTCGTCCCGAGTGTGGACTCTGGTTAGTTCACGCAAGGCACCCTCGTCCCGAGTGTGGACTCTCTGGTGCAAATACTACATCCTCGTCCCGTGTGTGGACTTTCTGATGTAAACACCCTCATCCCAAGCGTGGACTCTCTGGTGCAAGTCAAGTCAAGTATCACCCTCGTCCGTGTGTGGACTCTCTGGTGCAAGTAATCGACATCCTAGTCCCTAGTGTGGACTCACGGATGTAAACAGATCAAGAAAAACACCCTCGTCCCGAGTGTGGACTCTCTGGTGCCAAAAAAACATTAAGGATTTAGCAGTTCAATTACACGTACTCGTTCTATGACACGACTCAAGCAAGGTACTGACGAGAACAACTCCAAACACAAGGCCAAACATGGACACGGCTATACGCAACAACAACAACTCCACAGAAAATAACACGAAAAGCTCATGTCCATAAATAATAAAACTGGAAAATAAAATACAATACATGTAAATAAAACTGTAGAGGAAGGCAAGGTATACTTGCCTGGAGGTTGCACGGAGAACCAACAATGTATCGCAAATCAACAAGTCAGAAAGTCCAAGTCATCACAACTGTCTCGAAAGCTGAAATAAACATTACCAACATTCTCAGAATAGTCAAATTAGCTAGGATTGCCTGTCCTTAAGTCCAATTCTGGACACAGGGGCAAAATGGTAATTCGGACAAAAACGATGTCCACCGTTGGACCCACTTTGCACCGAAAAGCGTGCCAGAGTCAAAGGTCTCTAAAGTCGTCAAACTACATGTCTACGAATCCGGTTTTCTGATACGAACCCAACCGTATGTCCAAAGTTGGATTCGGCGGGCCGTGCACAAAATCGCCCGTTGAGTCGGACCGTAGGGCCCGTAAAACGGTTGATTTTCTCAACTGTCTCAGAATCGGACCAAACTTGGCATACAGGACCAGAAAAACAATACGGTCCTGATGCGTAAGTTTCGTCTCGATCTGACAAGCGTGCACAAAGTAATTGGGAAATTTGCACAGAGACCGATACGGTAAATTTGACGGATACACATCAAATTTGTCGCGCACACGCGACCAATTTGAATTCTGCCAAAGCCCACACGACCACGAAGCTGTTACGCAGCTTTCGATGCCTTCGATTCGTGACCACGTCGCCCGGATTGGCGGGACGCACGTCGTATGGATGAATTTTGTGTTTTAAGAAACAGATTTTTGGAAAACTTTAACCTAATTTTAAACAAAAAATAAGCAACTAGAATTAAATCTAAAAGTAAGGTTTCAATCTCGATTAGGTTGTCTAAAACTTTGTTTAAGTGGTTTCCCAAAATTTACGATATCTGATCGCAAATCGACCGGCAACTTGGCGTTTCAGGACAATTTCTAACTTCCAAAAATCGAGTTTTTTCTCGATTTTGGAACTCGATTTGTTGAGTACGATACGAAATAAAGTTTTCTACTTGAAGGGAAGCAAAGCCGTATAGGTTGTCTACATACCAGTCAAATTGGTTCACAAAACGATGAACCGTGGAGATCGTAATCACGTCTCAAAGTCGATGTGCTGCTGCTGTTCTCACGCACGCATGTGCGCTGTGTCTCCGGGCGCGCGTGGCCGTGGCTGCTTGGCCGATCGCTGGCGACGCCCAGGCGTGCATGGCGGTGCTGGCGTCGGGTGGAGGCGTCGTGGAGTTAGGGTTTAGGTTACGAACTCCTCTCCCTCGTTCTCTTTTGTAGTCGGGTTACTCGACTACAGTAAAGGGTTGGAATGGGGAGGTCGGGCTCGGGTGTTGCCCCTGTCTAGGCCGGGCTGGGCCTTCAGCTGGCTGGGCTAGCCTCTGTGGGGTTCAGCTCGGGTGTTATAGGCTCGGGTGGAGATGGGTTTTGGGCTGGGGGTGATTGGAATTATTACCTATTGTAGGTAACATAATTCATAGAGATATATAGAATAATAGAGAGAGATTAGAGAGAGATGATATAGAGAGATAGATATATATAGAGGAGAGAATATATATATGATAGATATATATAGAGAGATATATATAGATATTATATAGAAAATAATTATAAAAATATATTATATATAGATATATATATAATATAGATATATATATATATATATATATAGATATATATATATATATACGTACATACTTAAATATACGTATATACACACACATATAGATATATAATATATATATATATATATATATATATATATATATATATATATATATTTATTTATTTCTACGTACACTCACATATATTTATAATTATATATTTATACAAACACTTATACAAGTATATAATATCTATTTATATATACGTATATCCGTACACACACGTATAATATATTTATATATATACACATATATGCGTATAATATATATATTTATATATACATATCTCTATATATATATATATTCATCTATATACATGCATACATATATATTTATCTATATACACGTATACATATCTACTACACATACACATATATAATATATTATATACGCATACATTCACATTCACACATATATAATATTTATTTGACAATAGAATAATATAACCAATAAAATAATAATATCAAATAATAATTCCAATAAAGATAATAATAATAACGAAATTTAATATACCAATACTAGGCATTGCATCTACTTGAAATATGTCTACATGGGTGTATTTGATCTCACTACATACCTACGAAGGCTTGGATCGGTTCGGGCCCAGCTCGGGCTAAATCGACACAAACGGTCTCCTACCGGTCAATACTATAATTAATAATAATTAAAACGTTCTATAGGGTTAAGTCGCAACTTGGCCTGGTTTTCTTAGTTAGGACATCACTATGGCTCGGCCTTCCTTGGCATGGCTAATACACTAGTCAAAGCACGCCACTGCACTATCTGTGCCATGATTCCTAGTCGTCTTGTACTCCAAAACTCCACTATGGCTAAAGTCATCTACTGTAATAATTAATTAAATAATTATTTATAAAATCATAATTCACCATTTTAATCAAATAAATAAAATAATAAAAATATTCCAAAAAATTTTGGGAAGGGAAGCTACACCAGCAGCGGTGGTGTCGTCTACATCGCCTACAGACCTGGACACACTGTCCTTAGGGATTGTGTCCTCCTTGGATTTAATTTACACAAAGAAGAGATTTGAGAGAACGAGCTTTTATCGGCTTCCTAAATGTACCATTTTCCGTCCTAAATGTACCATTCTCCGTCCTAAGTGTACCATTCTCTGTCCTAAATATACCATTCTCCTTCCTAAATATACCATTCTTCGTCCTAAATGTACCATTCGTCGTCGGTGTCCTCATCTAGATCGCCAGCAGCGGTGGTGTCGTCTATATCGCCTACAGACCTGGACACACTGTGTCCTTAGGGATTGTGTCCTCCTTGGATTTAATTTACACAAAGAAGAGATTTGAGAAAACGAGCTTTTATCGGCTTCCTAAATGTACCATTCTCCGTCCTAAATGTACCATTTTGTCGTCGGTGTCACCATCTAGATCACCAGCGGGTGGTGGTGTCGTCTACATCGCCTACAGACCTGGACACACTGTATCCATAGGGATTGTGTCCTCCTTGGATTTAATTTACACAAAGAAGAGATTTGAGAGAACGAGCTTTTATCGGCTTCTTAAATGTACCATTCTCCGTCCTAAATGTACCATTTCGTCGTCGGTGTCACTATCTAGATCGCCAGCGGCGGTGGTGTCGTCGTCTACATAGCCTAGAGACCTGGACACACTGTGTCCTTCCTTTCCGGCCGACACACAATTATTGTTTTATATACGTAGTTACACAAAATATTAAATTACCTGGACGAAAGAGAAAGTAAATGAGTTAATTTAGGGTGTTCATTGAAAAATTGCATTGAAGAATGACCTGCTATGGCAAGTTAACAAGAGGTCAAAAGTCAAAAACAGTATTAAATGATGTCTCCTGCATTATTTTATCTGAATTTAATCTGAACCGGATTAACATCCAACGGTCCAGATTTTGGATGTATCGATACATCCAAAATGGGCGGATGTATGTAGAATTTTCCATATATATATATATATATATATATATATATATATATAATATATATATATATATATATATATATAGAGAGAGAGAGAGAGAGAGAGAGAGAGAGAGAGATAATATATATATATATTGGAACCAGGTAAATTGATTCTGGAATCGCTCCTACTGGGATTCGAACTCCTGACCACTCGGGCCGCATGCATCTCTCTTAACCACTAGGCTATATGTATTGTAGAAGGACCATATTACACTCAAACTGCTACCACTACCATTATAACATATTTTAGTATTCGGTTCATGATTTTTGTTCGATTTCTAAGAATATTTTTAATCTGGAATCAGTTGATTTTTCAGTAGCGGTCGGTATTTGCACACCACGGTCTACCAGTATCTTTGTTTGGTCTAGTATACTTTAAAGGGAAAAAAATCACGTGATAAGAAAAGTGAGACCTAGTAAACTATAAATATAAAACGTAGTCTATTGTTTAATTAACATGGGTTCCACTTGAAAAAAAAATGTTATGGTTATGTGGGTTTCTAAAGTTCATGGTTCAGAACTCCTGGATTGAAAAATCATACATGGATAGGGGACAGAGACCAAATTTTTTGGATCATTTTCTTATACTCTCTTTAGTTCTTGCAACGAATTAAACAAAGAATTTGTATTTGTAATCCCTCTGTCCATATTGTGTTCCAAGAACCAAACAGACCCTTATGTTTTCATCCAAAAAAAAACTATGAGAAATTACGCCGACCGTTAGGGAGGTGACCGTGAGGTGGTAATTGTAGAAAGATTGCACATCCACTTACAGGTTCTTAGTGGAGGGTTTCTCAGGATTCAATCCAGCCACAGGTTCCTCTACGGCTACCTTGTTACGACTTCACCCCAGTCGAAGACCCCAAAAATTTATTCATGTCACCAATGCTTCGACCAGTCCCCAATTGGTTCTGAAATTACGTGTAGGCAACTCTAGAGGGGGTGAATAGAGTTTGTGTCGATAATCACCAAATAAAAATTAACTCTATATCACCTCCACAAAACAACTATCAAGATAGTAAATAATAAAAGAGAAAAATACGAAAGTAAATAAAGATCAGAAAAGCATACGCAAACACAGCAGTTTTAACCTGGTTTCCCTCGTGGAGGACTAGTCCAGGCCTGAGAACTCTAGCTCAGGATTAAATCTACTATTTGTGAAATAGTAGTTACACCCCGTGCCTTTTCTTCAGAAGAGCACGTCAACTTCTTACAGATTCACAGTGGCAAAACTTGGAATTGTCCAAGTGACTTTTCTTTCCCTCTTGCACACAACTTCTAGCTGATATCGCACTGAGCACCTTGGGCTAAGGAGATTGTGGCTTAGGAGATATGGAAGAATGAGGCTTGGAGTAGTAGAGCTTAGAAAGCTTGAATATTTGAAGGTAAGAGATATGATTTGAAATGAAAGAATTCAAGCTCTATTTATACTACTCTGGGGAGGCAGAATTCGGCCAGAATTCTGCCCCAAGAAATCAAATTTTCGAACGTTGGACAGCTTGTAGCAAGCAGGCCCTAAAAATCAGGGTGCTGGAAATCAGGGGACAGAGTTCGGCCCGAACTCTGTGGAGGCAGAGTTCGGCCCGAACTCTGTCTCAAGAAGACAGAATTGGTCCATTGGGCTTTTGGGCTTTGTGGAGCTTTGGACTTGGTTCAGGAATTGGTCTGTTGTATGGTAGAGCTTGGAGAGATATGTCTAGGGGTTGAGATGACTCAGTGCGACTCAACGTACACATTCTCCTAGACTCAATAAATTGAAGATTACAGACTTGGAACAAATAGGAAAACCAAGAGCCCTTTTGATGACGCATTTCTTCTGATATTTGAGCAGTCCTGAAGACGTTTTTTCCTTGGCAGCAGTCGTCCAAAGATAAACAGATCTGAAAATATGAATACATTTCGGGGGCTTCGCCCCCGAACCCTCGATGCGGTTCCTAAGCTAGCCATGCATCCCCAAGCTATATATATATATATAATGTATTGCGGTCGTCCAAAGATAAACAGATCTGAAAATCTTTCCATGAAATATATATATATATATATATGTTGTTGCGGTTCCTAAGCTAGCCATGCATCCCCAACTGTATCGACATTAATGTTTATTAATTTAGACGAAATAATAGATTGAGCGTGACTACTAGCTAGAATCACTCGACTATATTTCTACGTACACATAGCTAGCCTTTACTTACGTGAACGACAAACTATATATTATAGGTTTGTATGGCTGCATATGTAGGAACCTTTAATTGCTAGTCTTCAAGTATACATGATAAAATTCCTTCACCAAGATTAATTCATTTTTTTCTTCTCTTTTAGTATATACTTCTGAGTATTTTTGCATATTACAATCGTATATAGTTCATGTCAAAATATTCCAGGTGTAACTTCAACTACCTTTACCTTCAAGAACAACTGCCCCTTCACAGTGTGGCCAGGCACACTCCAGGGAGGCTCATCCTCCCCGCTGTCCCAAACCGGATTCGAGCTCGGTAATGGTGCGACGTCAACTCCCGTCACCGCCCCAATGGGATGGGTGGGTCGCATGTGGGCTCGTACCGGGTGCGCCACTGACTGCTTCTGGGCGATTCTCCTGTGAGACAGGCGATTGCGGCACATGAGTCGTATCGTGCAATGGTGCCGGAGGTGCACCTCCGGTGACACTCCTCGAGTTTACTCTCCAAGGAGACGGTGGAAAGGATTTCTACGACACAAGCTTAGTTGACGGATTCAACCTCCCGGCGTCTATTTCGTCCAAGGAGGGTCGGGGGACTGCAAGACATCTGGTTGCCCTGTTGACATCAACGCACGTTGTCCTGCACAATTACAGCTCAAGAATGGTGGCGGAGCCGTCGTAGGGTGCAAGAGCACTTGCGAGGCTTTCAACACCGACGAATATTGCTGCAGGGGATCGTTCGGTACTCCGAGCACATGCAAGCCCTCAAGCTTCTCAATGGTCTTCAAGAATGCATGTCCTGATGCCTACAGCTTTGCCTATGATGATGCTTCTAGCACCTTCACTTGTACTGGTGCTGATTATTTGATCACTTTCTGCCCTTAAAAAAAATATTGGGCACATACAGAAGTAGTAGTTAATAATGATATCCCTCAAATTAATAATTTCATATTAATATATATATATATATATATATATATATATATATATATATATTGTACTAAAACTTATGAAAAATAATGAGGGATTGAATAAATTGGAATTAATGGCTGCATGTTTATGGCAGAAAACGTTCCGCTAATTTGTCAGATATTGTGAAATACCTTTTTTCTTATCTTAATGTGTGGAAATTTCAAATAATAAAGTATTTACAAATGATATATAATCATATATTATGTTAGATTATAGACCATTGGCAATGCCAGGACCATAGTTAAGAATTCACACGATATAACCATAACTTGGAAGCCTTAATTTGCAACAAGAACTATGTCAATGATAGATCGATGACACACTGGCTGTATGCTAGTGGCATGTCGTTCTTTCTGTGTATGCTCTAGCAACATCATGATTTTAGTCTATTAATTTATAGAATGGATCCACGTACTTCTTTGGAAACTTTGGAGGGTGAGATGAGTCATGGGCATAGATTGTGACAATTGGAGGCCACCTGCAGCACACCAGCACACTACTAAAATATGCTCTATTAGCGACGTAATTTAGCGACGGATTAAAATAACATCGCTAAATATCGAATATAGCGACTCCTTTCTGTAGACATCGTAAAACGTCGCTGAATAGCGACGTTCAGCGACAGGAGATAAAATACGTCGCTGAATAGCGACGTTCAGCGACATATTGTTAAATATGTCGCCATATATTAAAATGTTTGCTACATTTAGCGACGTCGCCTCTTGACGTCGCTAACGTTTTTACTTAGGGCACACTGCTTCCTTTTTCCCCCTCACTCGAACTACACATTTTATAATATGACAAGCCATGTTCATATATACCCTTAACTAAGATCACTATGCTTCTTTTCGTCAAAAGCTAAATATCCATGTATAACAGTATGAGCTACTACTGATTCATCCATATGTAATTAATCTACAAAGACTGTGATGATGGGATAATGAAGAAGAAGATGGAAACTTAACTTCTATACTTACAACCTGCCACGGGCAACACATTATAAAATGTGTAGCAACAATAACAGTATCTATATCTGCATATTTTGAAGTTTGGAAAACAGCCAAGTAATATACAGATTAACTCTTAGATTGTTGGATATACTTGTCTTTATCTCCAAATTTCTGTATACAAAATAAACCAAAATTAAAAAATTATCGGTCTTCGGGGATGTCGCGCACGTAACACTGCACTAAGAGTTAATCCGGGTTTATGTGCAGACTTTTTCGAATGCTCCTAGTGGAAACATTTTTTCTACCAGTATCCCGTCATCGCACACAACTCCTGGAGATTGACCCGAACTTAACTTGCTCGACAAAGAAATTAAACAAATGATATGGAGATACAAGATAAAATTTGTTCTAAAAATTAGAGAAAGTAGAGGGAAGAAAATAGCATAGTGTAATTCTCCTTTTTTTTTTTTCTTTCTTGTCTTAGACAAGCAACCAATAGAAATATATATAGAGAGCTAAATATAACCGCATGATTAAAGGAGAATAATAAAAATTGATGAAGAATAATGGGTTGGACATTAATTGTCCGTTGGAATAATTTCTAACATTCAAGAATTGAGAAAGGAAAACGTCAGACATTGAAGGGGGGTTGATTTTTGCATTAAACAGCAGCAGATATATCCAACAGTTCTCTACCAGTAGGGGTGAGCGTTGATATAATCGATCGGTATTTGTTCGAATTTTTTGATAATTTTTTTAATCGGTATTTAAAAAATGAATAACAATTTTGTACCATTTAAAATCGATTTTTTCGGTTTCGATTTAATCGATTTTTTCGGTTTCGATTTAATCGATATTCGGTCGATTTTTGTTCGGTAGCGATATTTTACTGATTAACATTCTATCAATCAAAACACTCATTATTATGGAACCTCTTAACCTAAAATTATATATATTTTTACTTTTTTTTAAAGCATTAAATTTTAAAGTCAAGCTTCTACCAATAAAGCAATTAATCAAATGTATTATAACAATATGTAACAAGTCGCGAACACTTTCAAATGAGCTTAAAAGATCAAACACGGTTACTAAGTTTAATCCTTAGCATAAGTTCAAGTACAACAAAATTTACGTCAAAATTCAATGAAAACACAAAAACATAAGCTCAAAAGATCAAAAAACTCAACTTTTAGCGTTCTTAACATAACTTCAAGTCCACCAAAATCTATTTTTTGTTCTAAGAAACTGATTCTCAACTAAAACAAAGATAAAAAATATATAAAAATGAGTTGCATAAAATTAATCACGAACAACATTCTAAAGAAGAAAAATGAATATATATATATATATATATATATATATATATATATATATATATATATATATATATATATATATATATATATATATATATATATTTTATAATATATATATATATATATATATATATATTTGAAAAGGTAAAAATTATAATGATCAACGATAATTACAACTTAGATCTATCCCAGATTACAAAATGAGTCATCTGGGATCTAAGATATCTATGTCAGCATCTATATTTCTTTGTACAACAAAAGTACTAAGGGATCGGTCCTCAAAGATACACCGGTTTCGTTCCCCAGACGTGCCATACCACAACCCCAAATATAATTCTAAGACGATGATAACCTCTCGCTCCGTTCCCCTTCTGAGCTTTAATATCATTTAAGACCACGATAAGCTCTCTACAAGTATGTTAGAAAAATGCATATATATATATATATATATATATATATATATATATATATATATATATATATATATATATATATATTGAAAAAAAGGTAAATTTTATTCCAAAATTCGACAATACTCATACAACATGCAGACAAGATGGTCGCCCACCCGTCAGTCAACCATTTCTTTTACATCAAACTCCACATTGTGAAGGATACCAACTGGAGGTGTGATAAATCCCTCAAAAATGCGCTGATTCCTCTCCCGCCAAACATGCCAGACAGCGGCAGCCGGCCGAATCCTCGCAGTCTTGAACCAGACCATGCCTCATCCTCTGCAATCCCTAATACCCGTGATGATTGCTCCAATCGACCTGCCAGAAATACCTCCGTTCAACAGACGGTTCTGCTTAGACCATATGGACCAAGCAACTCCACAGTCAAAAAATAGATGGGTCATTGATTCCTCCTCCAAATCACAGAGTGCACACTTCGGATTGAGGCCATAGATCCCAAAAGATATGAGTCTGTCCCTGGTCAGAAGACGACCAAGAAGCAAACGATACATACATAGCTATATTTTTCCTGGCCAGATCCTTGCACCAGATGAAGTCATAATCACTAATAGGGGGATTGGCACTACGCATAAGGTTGTAGCCACTCTGGAAGGTGAACCCCCCGAGGTAGTACTTCTAGTCACACCAGGCGGATCCCAGACCCAAATATTCTCAGACTGGGAAGGATCAATCACAATCCCACGAATAATCTCACCAAGCTCCTCAGTATGGCGGTAGGATTCCGGACTCCAAGCACCATTCCTGATGATGTGCTTACAAGTCAGACCTCAGCCCGCCTCCCTGTGATCTCGATCTCCCATAATGTCTACCAGAGACTGATGCTCAATCCAAGGATCCAGCCATAGGTCAGTTCCAGCCCCATCACACATGACACTCCTGATAGCCGATTTGAGAACTGCTCTGCGTCTCAAAATTTGTTTGAAGGTCACAGAGTGGTTATTGTCAATACCACACCTCCAGAAGTTGCCATTCCTCACATAACGAGACTGCATCCACTCCGCCCAAAGGGATCTCCCTTTGATGAACCGCCATGCCAGTTTCAGGGCCGAGGCATCCCTGATAGCCAACAGAGGATGGAGCCCCACACCTCTCTCCTTCTTCGGCCGACAGAGCTGATCCTAAGAAATCGTATGAAGGCCTCCCTCCAGATAAAATTAGCACAGATCCTTTATAGCTCCCCTTCCCGGAAATCTTGAATTATTTGTTTTTATTATTATTATTCATTTGATTTAAATTATGATTTTTAGAATTTTAGAATTAATTATTTAGTTATTATTACGGTATATGACCTTAGCCATAGTTGAGTTTTGATGTACTAGACGACTAGGATTTGTGGCACGGGAGATGTAGCAGTGTGCCTTGACTAGTGTACTAGTTATGTCCGGGGAAACCTAGCCATAGTGACGTCCTAACTGAGAAAACCAGACCAAGTTGCGACTTAACCCGTGCCGAAGGTTTGTATTTATTATTTAAATATATTATTGAGTTTTCGGGAACCCTGTTGTACCAACCTGTCCAGATTGGACCCAAGTCAAATCCAAGCCCATGTAGTCTGGTAGTGGGACCAATACAGCCTTGTAGACATGTTTGCTAGATGCAAAGATTTTTGTATATATTTTAGGAATTGGCAATTATTTTCTAGATATTTATTATATGTAAATTATAGGTATTATTATTATTAAATAGCATTTTAGAATATTTATACGATTTTCTGGGGCCCAGTAATAGGAGTATATGATATGCCCACCCAGGGGCTACTATTGAATTATTTTAATTACTAGTAGAAATTATTATTTTTAATAATATTATTATTGTAGTTATTGAGAATAAACTATATATTATTATTAGTTATTATTAATTTATTCTTTTATCAAAAGAATAAATATATGTGTGTATGAGTATTTATATAAAAATATATATGTGTATATAGGTGTAAATGATGTGTGCCATATTGGGAATTTATATGTTAACTTAAGAAACATACGTTGTACTTAATTATGACAAGCAGTTTTCTTTGGTATTTTTATGTATTCTTAAAATTAGCATGATCACGTGTCATTCTATGTTATGTATTTGGTTATTTAGCAAATCTTTTATTAACTGTTGTGAGCTTTATTTATTTTTTTTAAATCATCAACTTGATATTTATGTATTGGTTTCACCTCTTTGACAAAAATGACAATCCATGATATCACATTGGCCCTTAACTAAGAAGTGGCATTACCAAAGACTATGATGGATTTTTTAGGAAACAAGTCTTAGTTGTGTGCTAGTAAATGAGGAGCTGGATTTTGCTCATCCCGATTCCACTAATTGGGGATCAGAGGTATCCCTGAGAAAGTTTACTGAGTAATATTTTTGAGGTTAACCAAACACATGGAAGTAACTCAAATTTTGATTTGGTCGATTCTTCTATGCTCAGCAAGCACATTGTCTTCTTCTCCTCTATAAAAGAGGGGTCTGATAATCTAAATTTTGTACCGCAAAAATGTGTGATAAACCCATTTCCCCTTAACGGCCCAGGCCCAAGCCCAGCCCATGGCCGAGCAACCCAGGCTCGACCCAGAGCACCCCCACAGCTGCTCGGCCAATCACAGCAGCCGAGCCCAGCTCCATGCAACCCGGCTAACCCCTGAACCCGAACAGGCCATACAGTTTCGTATAAATAAGAACAGGAGATCGAGCGAGAGGAGTAAGAAAAAAATGAAACCCTAACGCAGTACCTGGCCGCGCGCGCTGCTGCCGTGCCACCGCGGGACGGTCGGCAATCGCCGGGCAAGACCGCACACCACGGCGACTGCGCGTGAAAACAGAACACCCAGCAGCAGCGTGCAGCGGATGAGCAACTTCGGCGCGAGAATTCTTCGCGTACGAGCAACCATTCGACGAGCCGTTTCTTCCGGTACATAGCTAACCTATACCCCTTCGTATTCATGTATTAGGTTAGATTCAAATCGAACTATAATTGAGTTGGAAATCGACTTGAAGTCGAGAGAAAATCTGTTGAAAACAGAGTGAACTTGCAGTCCCGAAACCCGATTTGGAAGGCAAATATATGCCGATTCCTCGACAGTTTAGAAAAACTACTTGAAGGGGTTTTTAGAAAACCTAATAAGGATTAAAATCCAACTATTAGTTTTAAATCTAGTGGTTTATACAGTAAGATAAATCAGAATGAAAATCGAAAAAAAACTGCAAAAACTGTTTTTAAAAATCTAGAAAATTCATCCACACGACGTGCGTTCCGTCATTCCGGGCGACGTGGTCGCGCATCGAAAGCATCAAAAGCTGCGTAACGGCTTCGTGGTCGTGTGGGCTTTGGCGGAATTCAAATTGGTCGCATATGCGCGACAAAATTGATGCGTATCCAACGAAATTCACCGTATCGTGCACTTTGTAAATTTCTCAATTACTTTGGGCACGCTCGTCAGATCGAGACGAAACTTGTGCCAACATGACCGTATCGTTTTTTTGGTCCTGTATGTCAAGTTTGGTCCGATTCTGAGACAGTTGAGAAAATTACCGTTTCGCGGGCCCCACGGTCCGACTCAACGGGCGATTTTATGCACGGTCCGCCGGAATCCAACTCTGGACATACGGTTGGGTTCGTATCAGAAAACTGAATCCGTAGACATATAGTTTGACGACTTTAGAGACTGTTGACTCTGGCACGCTTTTCGGTGCAAAGCGGGTCCAACGGCGGACATCGTTTTTGCCCGAAATTATCGTTTTGCCCTTGTATCCAGAATTGGACTTAAGGACAGGCAATCCTAGCTAATTTGACTATTCTGAGAACGTTGGTAATGTTTATTTCAGCTTTCGGAGACAGTTGTGATGACTTGGACTTTCTGACTTATTGATTGGAGTTACATTGTTGGTTCTTCATGCAACCCCCAGGCAAGTATACCTTGCCTTTTTATACAGCTTTATTTACATGCACTGTCTTTATTTATTATCCAGTTTTCTCATATTATTGATATGTTTCTTTCATATCCTGTTCATATATTGGTACCATTGATTTGTAGACCGTGTTCACAGTTAGCCTTGTGTCTTATTGGTCGTGCCTTGATTGAGTCGTGCCTTCGTGTCTTGAACCTTGAAGCTAACCTGCGAGTTCATAATAGGGACGAGAGTTAGTAGTTATTGGTCCACACCTGCGAGTCCACACTAGGGACGAGGGTGATGCTAGCCTGCGAGTCCATACTAGGGACGAGGGTTAGTAGTAGATGCTAGTCTGCGAGTCCACTTTAGGGACGAGGGTTAGCAGTATAGGGTTTACGCCTGCGAGTCCACACTAGGGACAAGGGTGATGCTAGCCTGCGAGTCCACACTCGGGACGAGAGTTAGTAGTAGATGCTAGCCTGCGAGTCCATATTAGGGACGAGGGTTAGCAGTATAGGGTTTACGCCTGCGAGTCCACACTAGGGACGAGGGTGATGCTAATCTGCGAGTCCACACTAGGGACGAGGATTAGTAGTTATTCAAACCTGCGAGTCCACATTAGGGACGAGGGTTTGAGTATTCGTTTCGGTTTTCCGTTGACAACTTGACATGAGTTCTCTAGTCCTTGTTCAGCAGTTCATTTATGTGTAGACAGTGTATAGATTCGTGCTTTATTCATTGCTCAGTTTTACTTGTTTATTCTGCATCTTTCTCCATGCATAATAAACTATTAGAAAGGCTCGTTTTTATGTATCTTGCTAGTCCTCTAAGGACCTGATGATCTCTTCAGGTTTAGCGACTACATGGAGTTAGTTAGCAGAGCAGGATGGTAGATGTCACGACCCGCACCCGCTATAAGGGCACGTGCACGTGACAACGCCCAGCCCTCACCGTAAAAATGGCGTGGAACGCTGTAGGTTTTCTACTCTAAACAGTTTATATATAATATCAAAACATGTCGAGAATATGGTCAACTTCGAACGGAGGACAAGCAATGATAATATATGAATACTCAATCACAATTCTAAGATGATAAGTAAAGACTGAAAGATAAAGACAAGATGACGATAAAATATAACCTGTCAAGTCCAAACTCAAATAATATACAAGTCTAAGTCCAAGTCTCTAATACAATCCAAAATATAATATAATAACACAAGTAGCAAGCTGGAGACAAGGTCCAGTCCAAAATGTCTAGTCGAACTAAACTAAGCTAGAGGCTCGTCGGGCGGAGCTAAGCCCTGCTGAACCAAGGTCTCCAAGTCTAGACCGACTACGTTATGAGGACCGTAGTAGGTAGGACAATCCTCCTCGTCACAATCTGTAAAATTTTGTCAACATATCCAGTTAGGATGGAACGAGCACAAATCTCAATAACAGTTCTAGTTATACGATATTAAAAATGTAGCAGTAAATAGAGAGAATCTACGAAGTAAATAATGTGTACATGAATCATGGTAAGGCATGTCAAGGCTGTAATCTGAATGTAAGAGCAGGAAAATAGTATAAATCATGTACAACAAATCTGGAACTATATCTATGTGAGTTTAGTATTAGTTTCAACATGTGATCGGCTTAGAACTTGATACAATATTTGGCCTGGCTAATCATACGTGAGTGTATGATTAACACTATACAATGAGAATACTATAGTGATACAATGAGGATACAATATAATACTATGGGGTATTGATCACATATCTACGCTAACACCCCATCCCTGACTAATATAGTGGATCCAGTCATGACATGTCATGATACGTATTCTCTGAGGAGGTCGCGAGCCTACACAGGAATCGTATCTATACAATGAACAATAAACAATAAAGACTTACCCAGTGTATACCATATATAAGAGGAATAACATCTTATGACAGGATCCAGACAAATATCAATCCGTGTGAACAATGGGTCAAGAGAACAAGGATAATCTACACTAAATACTAGAAACAAAGACGATATCATAAAACAGAAATATTATCAGAGAATGTACTCGCCTGTACTGTGATGGATAAGTCAACTGAGTCCAAGATCAGTGCCTCGAGGACCTATAGATAGAATACTATATCAATATAATGGTTTGGAAGTGAAATTAAGTCGTACTGAGACAAAATAGGTCTAGACACGTCAAACTAAGTCAATATAGGTCAAACAAGGTCAAACTAGATGGTACAGGGTTAATCTAAGTCATATTAGACCTAACAAAGTCATACTAGGTCAAGACAAGCCTAGTTGGGTCATACTTGGTCATAGGAGGACATTGGAAGTCAATCCGAATCAAACTAGATCGAAAATTGGCTTACCGTTGACTTTTGGTCAACAGGTCAACTCTGGTCAACTCTAGGTCAACCCTAGGTCACTGGTGACTAATAGTTGACTTTTGATCAACTGCTCAAGTTTAATGGAATTTGGGACTAAATTGGGTAAAGTATTGACCCATAGTTGACTTTTGGCCTAAAAAGTCAACCGTGGTCAACCGAGGTCAAGACTAGGTCTAGATGGCTATTTCTAATCATTACCAACCTCTACAACCCATATCTAAGTCCATCTTGGACTTCGAAACTCAAATCTTGGCCGTAGGCCAATATCATATTTTACCCTTAAAAAGGGTAAAATTCTAACTTAGGCAATTATCAGTTAGCCTACCTACGTTTGGTATTTTGACCCGTGCTCCCTAGGGTAGTATGATACTAGCCTATAGGTTCATACCTACCAAAATACCTAGGTAAAGTGGACGTCTAGTCCAGGATACGGCCATTGCCGATATCTTGAATATTTCAAGATACGCAATGGTACGGCGCGATACCGGCGCCCTACGACCCCGATTTCCACTCGGAGCCTACCCGCAAAATCTAATTCATACAATCTAGGCCTACGCCAAGTTTCATCTCATTCCGATGCTCCGAGCTCAAATTCACTCTCCAACTCGACTTCCCTAAATTTCTATTTCTCTAATTCTCATTTCTCTTCTTCTTTCTTTCTAATTTCCTCTTCTTCTAATCTCTTCTTTCCTTCTACTCATTCTTATTCTTCTTCCTACTCCTTCTTCCTATTCTTCCCTAATTTTTTCCTATTCTATCTTCTAACTCTTTTCCTTCTTTTCATATTTCCTCCTCTAACTTCTTCTAATTTCTTCTCATTCTCTTCTCCTTTTCCTTATTCTCTCCTAATTCTTCTAACTCCCAATCTCTTATATATATATATATATATATTACTACCTATATAATATATATATATAATATATATATTATATATAGATATATATATATAGGGGTGGGGGTTATAGGCTAAAAGGGGGTGAACAAGGGGGGCTGCTCACTGCTGTAGCTTGCTGCTACTGCTGCAGTGCTGGTTCTTATATATATATATATATATATAGGGGTGGGGTTATAGGCTAAAAGGGGGTGAACAAGGGGGGCTGCTCACTGCTGTAGCTTGCTGCTACTGCTGCAGCTGCTGGTGTTTCTTCTTCTTCATCATCTCTACTTCTCTCTACTCTCTACTATCTTCCTATCTCTCTATACACACCCATATATATATATATATTATATATATATATATATATATATATAATATATATATATATATAATATATTATATCTATATATATATAGATAGATAGATAGTTGTATATATATAGATATATATATCTATCTTATATACACTACTATCTATCTATCTATCTATATATATATATATCTATATTATATATATATATATATATATATATATATATATATATATATTTATATATATATATATATATTTAATTATATATTTTTTATATATATATTTATATATATATATATATAAATTATATATATATTTTATATATATATATATATATATATATATATATATTATATATAATCTATATATATAATATATTTATATATATATATATTATTTATATATATATATATATATCTAGTTATCTAGATATCTATCCATATATCTATCTATCTCTCTATAAATAAAACATACGTATCTATATGTATAAATACACTCACACACACATGCCTATATATATATATAATATATTATATATATATATATAATATATAGATATATATATATATATATATATATATATATACATACACACACACACCCTCACTCAACCACTCTCTCACACAAACACAAACACTCTCACAAACACACACACCACCACTCTCACACAAACACACACTCTCTCACACTTACTACCACTCTCACACACACTCTAACACACCACACTCTCTCACACCACCACCACTACTCTCATGACACTACCACCACCATCACCATTCTCACACTAACACACACACACACTCTCTCACACACACTCACACAAGCACACCCACACTCACACAAACTCACACAAGCACACCCACACACTCACACAAACACCACCACCACCATCTCATGACACCAATACCACCACTCTCTACATACACACAAATACATATAAATATAAATACATAAACATATATATACATATATATATATATATACCACTCAAAATAGAAACCCCCAAATTATCCCTAACCTAGATTTCTAGGGAATCCTACAAAATTTGTGGGCAAGGTGTAGAGAATCTTCCCCTCTATAATTATTGTGAAGACAATAAATAGAGAAGAGTAATAAATAGGGAATAAATTACATACCTAAAGTAGGTTTTCTTGAAGGAAGAACTTTGGGAAGAAGAAGGAATTTTAGAGAGAGAGAGAAAGAGTGACTTAGTGAAGAAGAAAAAGGGGGGGGCTCTTTTCTTGGCCGGCCATGTGGGGTGCCCTATTGGGTTTTGGGTGGAGACCCATTAGGCCCCCAACCCAATAAACTTAGTTGGGTTCGGTTCGGGTTTGGTTTGGTTCGATTCGGTCAAATTCTAATCAACTAATTAAGCTCTAAAATGACTAATTAAGCCATAGAAATAGAGTTTATGGTTTCTAGCCTAATTATGATGGTATGTGGGCCAAGCCGAGCTAGTATGTGGGTCCCACTAGGGTCCAGGCTACCCGGGTCTCCAACTTAAGTCCAAATTGGATAAAATTCAAACCAACTCAAACAAATCCCTAAAAATCATGTAAAATCAAATAAAATTCCTAAAAAATTATAAAACTTGAAAATGACAAAAATACCCCTAATTCGAAAATAGGGGGTGACAAATCTACCCTCCTTAAAAAAATTCGTCCTCGAAATTCAAATCGATCGTACTATTCTCTAGGTCAAGCACCCAACAATCAATATCTACTAAATTTTATCCTAAGTTATATAACATGAAATCCAGGAAATCAGAACACATGCATGGTTTTAAATCTCTACAGTATCAGGTTATTGCAGTCTTCATTGGGGTTTTCTATTTAATCTAGCATGATCATCACATATGCAAACTAAAGGTACTAAGAAAGCAATCATCAATCAATGGGCGAAAAGAATAGGTAAAAAGAAAGAGCAAGACCCTACCTCCTAGTCCAATGCGTGCAGGATCCTCAACTGTCATCGCAAAAGCCCCGCCCTGGCGGGGTATATCCCGCTGCTGGTGGAGGGCGTGATGCGGTGCCATAGGTGGCCTACTCTGTGCTCCATGAGCTGCACGTCGATGGTTCGAAGGACAATCCCTCGCCTGATGTCCCTCGGTGCCACAGTATTGGCACACACCCAAACGTCTCCTGCAAACCTCCCAGAGATGTCGGGACCTCTTGCAGTAGTGACAAGTAGGTGCCTGCTGCGTCGGTTTCTGCTGCTGCTAGCTGGGGCACCTGCTGAACTGGTGCCCTAATCGGAGCAGAAATCTGCTGCGAGCGTTGCGGAATAGAATGATGCTGGAGTTGAGGACGCTTATCAGCCCCTGCGCTGCTAGTAGTCCCCGAAAATAGATCCCGGTCCCTCTTGGGCTTCAGGCCCCACTTTCGCTCTACCTTACGGGCCTCCACATAGATCTGGGTATAAGTCTCATAAAAGGAGGGAATGAGGATCTTGATGTCCCAGATCAGCCCCTCTCTGAAATGGCTTGTCCTGATCTCCGGTCACGAACTATGTACTCCGCGTATCGACTCAGACGACCGAACTCCGCGACGTACTCCTCCACAGATAAACTGCCCTGCTGCAGATCCTGGAAACTGCCGCACCAGGTTGATCTTGTCCGTGGGGGAAAATAACTTCTTCTTGAAGAGGAGCTTGAACTCTGCCCAAGTACGGCCCTTTCCAGCTAGGGCTGGCTCATTTCTAAACCAGGTGCGCACAATGTCTAGCAACTGCAAACCTACCGCCTCGACCTTCAGGTCGTCTGTGAGGCGAGAGGCCCTCATCTGACGCTCGATATCCTCGAGCCAATCATCTGCATAGACCACACCTTCGATCACGCTAAAGTCATGGGGCCCGAGCTTCTTGAAGTCCTGGATATCTCCGTACCTCGGACGCGTCCCATGATACGGAGCCCTCTGCTCCATGGCTGCAAGGGCCAACTGATGGGCATCCTCTATGCCCTGACGCATCGCGTCTGTCTGCCTCTGCTGAGCCTCGGCCTGGGCTCTCTGAGTCTCCAGCATCTGCTGGAGGAAGGTAAACATCTGCCCCATATCTGTAGACAGGGGAGGTGGAGGTGGAAGAACAGCTCCCATCACCGGTGGAGGAGTCCCCTGCTGAGGAGGAGGGGGAAGAACGCCCCCGACAGCTCCCGTCGCGGTCCCCGGCACTGCAGAAGAGCACCCGTAGTGACCCCAGGGACGGTCATCGAGAGCGCTGGAGGAGTACCCCCGAGAACCCCAACAGAAGTCCCATCTGCAGGAGAAGTGATCGGAGCCTGTCCGCCAGAGGTGGCAGACCTCTCCGTCTCCCCGTGCTCCTCACCGGGAGAATGAGTCATAACCATCCTGGAGACAGAATGAAAAAAGGATATCAATAAGGCACATGAAGGCAATATCAAAGGAGGACAACTAGAATGCAGTAAATCAATATCAAAGACGGAAAGCAAGATAAGCAAGGAAAGATCATACTGTGATTGAGCACTCTTAGCCTATAGCCTATATCTTCTAAAATAATAGCAGGCTCGTAGCAGCACTCTAAGTCGAGCACCACTACGACATCGCACTAATTGCGACTTCTGACCTGCGTGGGCCACCACTAAAACGTGTCACGACCCGCACCCGCTATAAGGGCACGTGCACGTGACAACGCCCAGCCCTCACCGTAAAAACGGCGTGGAACGCTGTAGGTTTTCTACTCTAAACAGTTTATATATAATATCAAAACCTGTCGAGAATATGGTCAACTCCGAACGGAGGACAAGCAATGATAATATATGAATACTCAATCACAATTCTAAGATGATAAGTAAAGACTGAAAGATAAAGACAACATGACGATAAAATATAACATGTCAAGTCCAAACTCAAATAATATACAAGTCTAAGTCCAAGTCTCTAATACAATCCAAAATATAATATAATAACACAAGTAGCAAGCTGGAGACAAGGTCCAGTCCAAAATGTCTAGTCGAACTAAACTAAGCTAGAGGCTCGTCGGGCGGAGCTAAGCCCTGCTGAACCAAGGTCTCCAAGTCTAGACCGACTACGTCATGAGGACCGTAGTAGGTAGGACAATCCTCCTCGCCACAATCTGTAAAATTTTGTCAACATATCCAGTCAGGATGGAACGAACACAAATCTCAATAACAGTTCTAGTTATACGATATTGAAAATATAGCAGTAAATAGAGAGAATCTACGAAGTAAATAATGTGTACATGAATCATGGTAAGGCATGTCAAGGCTGTAATCTGAATATAAGAGCAGGAAAATAGT